>OVBE01001017.1:0-35556 GCA_900406425.1 Iberis pinnata
TTTTAGGGTTTAGGACTTGAAGGTTTAGGGTTTAGATAACATATATGTTCATATACTTTAAGACTTATTTTAAATACAATAATTCAATCACCAAATCTTATATGATTTTGAGTAAATAAAATAAAAAAGTTATTATTATTATATTTGAGATAGAATTAGTCTAAGTGTATAGCACTTTAGGGTATATGGTTTAGGGTTTAAATTTTTAAATCAATATAATTATAAATAATTAATACAATGTATACTCTAAATAATTCACCAAGAGTCTAACTCACATTTTTATATGAGAAAATTATCAGAATAGTAAGGGTAAGTTAAATAATGTATACTCTAAATAATTTTATATGAGTTAGATCTCGTTCCCAAATCTACATGTTAGGTTTGAACTTAAAGTAACCGTAAGACAACATATATACATACATCTCGATAGTATTATCAATTCTCATTTAATAAAGTGGATACATACATTTTATTAATATTCAATTTGGATTGAAAAAGGGTCTAATTATGTATTAACACTTTTTATATATTTCACATTCGTCAATACTACTCACTCGTAGTCGTAACACAAACATTATAACCACGAGGAAAACTCAGTCATAAAATAAACATAACTCATCTTTAATCATAACATAGTCGTAAACATAACTCATTCGTACTGGAAAAATAACCAAGTCGTATAAGTAGAGACAAAAAAACACAGCTTCCTGTAAAGAATAATCAGCTTGATGTAACTCATCCATTTCGTTTATTATAAAAGTTAGGTAACTGGAATCTTAAATGCATTATGGAGTAATAGAATATTAGACGCGAGATCACAAAAAAATGAAAAATACATAGGGTTATATAAACATTGAGCCTATGGGCTTTCGTTTCTAATATAATTTTGAAAAGACAACTACCCAACCCTTGTTATGTTACAGAGGTCAGAATAACTCATCCATTTCGATGTTTCGGAGGTAAGAATAACTCAGCCCTATATAACCCTAACGGCGGAATGACCTATTTATTATGTGTGTAAATTTAAATTCGTGACTCCTCGAAAAGATCGCGTCGTTTCACTCTCCCTCCAGGTCTCTTTATATACTTTTCTGTTTCTCGTTTTATTTAGTCCCAGATTCACACCCTATCTATTGCAGATTGCGCTTGTAAGGATTAACTATGAGTTAAAAATGTTGCGTAATCCTCCTTCACACTTCTCAGTCGGTTAGTCTATCATGTTCTTCAATACATTTATAGCCTAACAGATAGATAACCCTGAAATTTCATCTCTTGTAGGTCCAGTGAGAGACGACATCTTCCACTTGGAAGGATTCATAGTAGGAGCAGTTGGTACTCCGTATGAAGGCAGACTCTTCTCAATCACCATCCGCTTCCCTCCTCACTATCCGATTCTACCACCAAGGGTTCGTTTCTTGTCTTACGCAGATTAAGTGATCCTCTTGCTTGCTCATGTGCACAATTGCTTGTTATGTGTAGGTTTCTTTCAAGACTAAGGTGTACCATCCAAACATCAACAGCAATGGCGCCATCGACATGGATATGTTGAGAGTCACCCGATTGTCTCCTGGCTTTACCATGTCCTATGTATGAAAAATTTCTTATGATTTCTGTATAAGCATAATTAGTCAATGTTTATTCACTGATTGATCAATGTTTCTTGACTGAGTAGATTCTGGGCTCCATTGCTGCGTTGTTGTCTGATCCCAATCTTGAAGATCCTCTGGTGGCAGAGATTGGTGACCTGTACAGGAGGGATAGGTCTTAGTACGAAGCAAATGCAAGAAGCTGGACTCTAAAGTATGCAATGGGATGATAAATACAATAACTATTTCCAGCCCTGTAATTTTTTTTGTTGAACAAGAGTTTTCGTTGAGGTTTTATAGATACTTTCTTGTTAGGGAAGCAAGTGTTTCCAAAATTAACCTAATCACGGATATAACTCACCTGTATAGCAATAAGAAAACTCAGTCTTTAAGTAAGAAATTCATCCGTAAATTTCGTTTTAAATTTGGTAATTCTTAACTTACCCGCCTCGTTTGTTTTTTTTCCTATTTTCGTTGTAATCGGCGCTGTAATCTATCGCTTATCTTCAGTAAAACACCTTGGCTAAAAAAAGACAAATACCAAGCCCTTGTTACGTTACAGAGGGCAGAATAACTCAGTCCTTGTTATGTTACAGAGGTTATAATAACTCAGCTTTTATTATGTTTCCGAGGTAAGAATAACCCATCCCTTACGATGTTTTAGAGGTAAGAAAAACTCAGCCCTTTCTATGTTTCCCAGGTAAGAATAACTCAGCCCTTTCTATTTTTCCTACGTAAGAATAACTCAGGCATTTTAACATTTGAGGCCTTTTAACATAAAATATATAACTCAGCTACTATGTAAAATAACTCAGTCACATCATAGTATAAAACTCAGTCGTATCAGAATTAAAACTCAGTCTTAACAAAAATCTAACTCTTACGCATTATATGTCAGAATCACTCGCATCATACAGGAGAACACGATGAGGGCGAATATTCGACGAAGACGATTTTGGAGAAGACGACAAGGGTTAAAAGTAGGGAAACTAAACTGTTGTTTTTATTTAAGAAGATTTGTATATTTTTTATGTATAATGAAACTCAGACATAACAACAAAAACAACTGGTCTGCAATAAAATCAAATTCAATCACAACGTAAATTAAACACAATCGTAACAGATTTAGCCGATGATGATTTTGGAGAAGGCGACGAGCGCGATAACTAGGTCACTAAACAATTTTTTGCGAATGAGTTAGAGTGAAATAGTTCACCGACCTAGAAATTTGATATGTATAATGTATGTTTTATTGACGTGGGATACGATTTAATGTTGTGGAATACGGTTGAGTGACGTGGATTTGTTTATTATAAATTAACCAAATTAAGACAAAACTAAGCAAGGGAGTGAATCGTAATTTACAAGAATTTCAAAGGTACTCTAGTAATTTTTGAAAGATGTATTGTATTCTAATCATTATAACACTTTTCTATGGTATTTCAGTTATTTTCTCAAAATATATATATTTGTAAATCTTTTAATTATATTAATATTAGTTTCCATAGAAAAAGACAATATTACAAACAAGCCTATGAAATTATTCCCAAAACCCTAAAAATCATTTATAACTCAATTTGGATTCAGACATGTTAAGGCTCAGCATGGGCCTAACCCCATAGAAAAAACCCTTGTCACCTTAAATTTTTGAAGAATCCAAAAAACCGCCACCGCCGGTGACCGCAAGCTTCTTCCAAAAACAACTGATGAACCGACAAAGGCTCCAAATGATAATGATGAGTGATCTTCATCACTGTCCACCGAGAACATAAGGAAGAGAGGAGGATGACGATTGTAATCGTCGCGACTTGCTTTGGAGGAGCAAGGTAGGTTTCCGGTAACTTAAAAAAATCGGTACATGTCTTCAGATCTGGAGAGAAGACTTACCACAATAGTAGAAACCCGTGCACCACCACCGAGAGAAGCAGTTTTCCTTCTCCTCCGCCACCGAAGCAGAAGCTGCCTTGAGATCTTTCTTTTTAAGGTTCGTCAATCTCCGATCTGAGACGCTGCTGAGTAGATCTGGCCGGACCACTGTGCCGCCTAGAAACTTCGGTCTTCCTTTTGCTCTGGTTAAGATAGGTTGAGAATGGGAGAAAGTGTAGGATATGAAATTTCGGGATGCTTGCATGGAGAGGTCGCCGATGTTGGAAAAATCGGCGACGCCGAGGGTTGTGGAGCACGAGGAGCGACTGAGGTAACGTCAAAAGAGACTTTTGCCACTCTGTAGTCACCGATAAAGCTCATAGGAATAAACCCAGATGAATCGCCGAAGAAAGAGAAAAACACTACTTAATTTTAATTTTCTTGAAAATATTGAGCTTAAGAAGCATAAAAAGCCAACAAAACAATGCTTCTATCCCACTTGGAAGAAATAATATAGTGTAAAAAACTCTAACTAAATATGAGGATGATATGGTTCTAAGCACCAAAAGTCTCATTTCAGGAAACAAAACTCATAGTATGAAAATATCTTCTACACAAAAAAGAATAGAATATATGGAAAACAAAAGAAAAATATGATTTCCATTGTATTGTTAAATGAGATATAATCCTACTCCATTGTGCTGGCCGATAATTATAGAGAACTAACGAATATTTATAGTACATAGATTACACATAAACATTAAACAACTAGGGCTTTTTTATTACATATAAGAAAAATTTTGGTATTTTATTAATTTTAATAGTATTTTATTAATCAACCACTCTAAAATTTGAGATCTGTATTTCGAAAAATCACTTTTTTATATCATATATTATAAGAGAAATAAATTTATGATTCTTCTTAACAATCTTTCTTGTATAGAAAAAAATCTATTGAATTATATATAATGAAAACCAATATCATTTTATAAATATTTTGAGTAGATTGAATGCATAATATATAATATAAGATTGTAAGAGCATCACCAATGGAGAAACTCACTAAACTTTCTTAACTCATTTTTATTCTTTTTTATGTTTAAGTTTTTTAATTAAAATCTTAAAACAGAATTGTTTCTCCACTAGTGAAGAACCAAAGGGTTCTTAAACCAAAAATCATAAACCAAACTTCATAACAACAAACAAATCATAAGCAAAATATATGTTTGATAATCAAAATTTTTATTATAACACAAAACAGAATTATAATTGTGAGTACAGAATCTCTCACACCGAAAATATATAGAATAATCTCAAGAAAATTGTAAAATTTGAATTTTATTGATGGATTTTAGTGATAATTCTCTCAAGAGTTTACATGTTTTTCTCTCAAGAGTTGTGGAATGAAAAAATCTGGACCCCCCACAAATGAGGCCCTCTCCTCATATATATAGCCCCAGGACATTAATGGGATCACATTAATGTCATTTATTGCATCGATTCCCCAATTGAATGCCAATCATAACAGTAGACTCAACAATCAATTTTGCGGGATTCACGATGGGATTCGCGGCGATCAATGCGTTCTGGGTTGACCGACACTGGGGTTTGGGATTGGATCTCCATGCGCCTCGGCTATCCATGTGCCTCGGCTCTCCGGAATCGTCTTCAGCTCTCCAGAATCATCTTCGGCTCTCCAGAGTCTCCTTTGGTTCTCCAGATGGGTTTGGCTCTCCGGGGTCCGCCTCGGCTCTCTAGAATGGGCCTGGAGAGCCTAATCACATGGTGAGCTGGGTCAAATTTTAAATATCCAACCCGGGAGAATTTACACTCCTACATTTAGCCCCCAATCCTGTAATGGAAGTTTTCATTACAGGATTTCAATCAGTCTGTGACTTGGGCTTTTAACTTGATTCTCCAGCAATCAAGATCTTCTAATCTGGGCATCTTAATTTCTTGCCCGAATTGATTTTTGCTAGGATCTTATTTAACCCCATTTTACAACTCGTTCTCGAGTTTTGTGCAATTTCCGATCCTTAAGAAGGCATCAAGGTAACTCTTCTCATAATTCTCTCAAACTTTTTGTGATTTTGTACTTTCTCTGACCTTGTTATTCGTTCTTGAGTTTTCCCCAAAATCTTGCTTGATCTTTATGTTTGAATTCTATTTTCCGGCCACTTTTTGCTTGCTTGAATCTGTTTTCTAGGTAATTTTGTCCAGAAAAATAATTTTTAAGTGCCAATTTTGATCTTTTATGGATCAAACTTATATTTTCTTTTGTTATTCTTTCATTGTTCTCTTGGAAATTTTATTTTACCAACAAGTTTAAGAAAAACTTTAGAGATTTATCACTTTTGATCTTTAATAGATTTTCCACTTGTTGGTAAAAAGTATTTTCTCTTATTTTCTTTAAGCCTTTTTTTTTAAAAAAAAAGGAAGATAATTCTCTTTATTTATTTCCTTCCTCTCTTCTCCTTTCTTCCTTATTTTCTTCCATGGATTCTTTTTCCGGTCCCGACCGCGTCCCCCTTCCCGGCGAGCTGAGTGACAAAGAGATCTTGTCGTGTGTGCGCACACCAAAGTGCGGTCAGAATAGTGGGATAGCGGCTCCCGAATCCCTGCTGTACTCTGACACTCTCGAGCCAGGCGGCAACCCTCCTCCTACCGGGTCGGACCAAACAATGCTCCTATCATAGAGCCCAAGCCATGCTGCCTCTCCGTCAGAATCTCTGCCCGAGCCTAACTCAAGACGCGACGTGCCCTTGCTCCCCGAGCCAAACCCAAGACGCGACGTGCCCTTGCTCCTCGAGCCGAGCCCAAGATGTGTCGCCTCTCTGCTGGAAGTGTTCCCCAAGCCGAGCCCAAGACGCGGTGTGCCCCTACTTCTCGATCCGAGCCTAGAACGCGCCGCCTCTTAACTAGAAGTGCTCCTTGAGCCGAGCCGAGTTGAGTCCACGAGCCGAGTTATGTTCTCTCTTCACCCAAATCGCCTCCCGAGCCAATCTGGGACGTCTCCTCCCTTGAGTCGGGTGACACGGAGGTTATCTCCTTCAGACCGTGTTGAAGCATCCCTTCTCTCGCGCTGAACCGAGCGTCTCCTATCTCCCCGTTGCCGAAGCATGCTCCCCCCCCCCCCCNTGAGTTGCTAGAACAACCTCTACCCAAGCCAAGCTTGATCCAAGCTGTGAACACATCTCTTCATCACTCCCCTGCTATGCTTCTGGTGTTTGGTCCTCATTCCCCTTCTAGGTTATCTCTGAGTAGGCTGTTAAGGTTACGAAATGATTGTCATATTCCTTGGGACGTTGACTGATACACTCAGGGTTTAACCCAGATATATTCATTGCAAGTGCACAATAAACGTAGTAGTATACTAGGGATCAAATCCACAGAGACCAAGAATGTACGACTTTCAGTTTAAAATCAATCAAGCTAGGAACATATTTGAAAGATGGTATTGATTAGTAAGTAGCAATAACAATAAAGTAAAAAATGATTGTAAAGCAAATACCGAAAACGTTAGGCAATAGGGAATTCCACATGTATTCAAGTTAAAAGTCAAGGTTAACATGCAGGATTTTCTTTGAAAATAGTTCCCAACTCAAAAGAAAAAAGCTAGACTAATCTCCTCTTGAAGTATTAGATCCCTATTTTCGAATTACTAAAGACAAACTCCCGCTGTATTCAGATAATTCAAACATGCTTTTCAATTCACATTCAATATGTTCATAAGCCCCTAAGACAATACTCCCGAAAGCAAAGGCACTTACTCATCTAGACTAGGTCAGATCTCTAAACCAAATCTCTTTGTGTTTATCAATCTAATGTTAATGAACTAAATGGCCTATTTAATTCATGCATTGGTAACAAATCTAGACTGAGAACCTAACAATTACAATCCATTCTATCAAAACCTAACAATTAACATGGTTTCCCTGGGGGAAACCCTAAAATCTAACATGTGAACTACTCAGACATTAAAGAGAAACACAAATCAATTTCAGAGAAGAACACATATTCAAAAACCAAATTGTATAAATACAAAAGACATAGTCTAGAAATCTTCTCCAAAACACAAGGATGGGATTCGTCTCTCTGTAAAACCTCTCTAAAATATAAAGTGATTGATTGAATGATTCATTAATTAAACACTAGCCTAAGGCTTTATATAGGGCTAAAAACAAGGAAAATTAAAATAAAACCAACAAGAAAAAGTCTTGATGAGTCTTGAGGGAAAAATTGTAATTTTGGATGATATTTAGTGATTCTCATAGCTTGGATCGATTGCTGGATCGATCGATCTCATTTTACGTAAGTTTCCAGGAGGTTTGGATCGATATCGATCCAAAGTCACAATTTCTACACATGCTTCTTATGCGAGACAGCTTGACCAGTCTTTAGTAAAATCGCCATAACTTTTGATTTCTCTAATGGATTGACCTCAAACCACTTCCATTTGAAAGATAACTCACATGGATATCTTGTGAAAAATATTCAGCTCAATCAATCCACAGGAAAATCTTCAAGAATTTGTAAAATTTTGACCCTTTTGTCGGATTATGCATCTGCATATGCCAGTTTGCATCCATTTTGTGCACAAATCCATCTTTTCGCTCCAGAATGTCCCAAACACCTAAAATCCTGAAATTATACCAGAAATATAAGGGAAACACTATAATAATGCCAAATAGCAAGTATAAGTACCCACTATAAAGTATTAAAATCGAGTAATATCAACTCCCCCAGACTTAAATATTTGGTGTCCTCAAGTAAAGCAAAAACCATATATGAAGAAGAGGTTTGAAAAGGACCACACAGGAACTCTTAGAATCTCAGCAACCCAAGTTCAAACATAAAAAACCACAAGATACCAATCCTAAACAACCACTGCAAATTAACTGTTTACCACTACATAACTAATGACATACATTCTACTCTAAATCCCAAATCAATCAAACCATCAAATCATTTCAACCAGCTCTCTACATTCAATTTAGTACAAATAGTGTGTTCTTACCTATGGGGTATCGATCAATGCCCGCTAAAGTATCTTTTCTATCAAAGCGCTTATACCTAACAGAGCATCTAACGACTTCTGGTCCTGACCCTTCCCCCCCCCCCTTCTCACTTCTTTTTATAAAATTTTTTTTGTTGAAATATTCGCACTTTTCTGCGTTTTTCTTTTCTTTATTTCTTGCTGCTTTTTTTTAAACAGCCCGGCAATGACTACAGACTTCTACGTCATGCTTTCAACTCTTTTTCTAAACCGGGTTTTTTCTGGAGGGAGGGAGAGAAAGGATCTGGATCATACTGAAAGAACTTGTCGGTTTTATAGAGAACTGAAGAGCAAAATACCTAGCTTTCAAAGTATAACCAACACCATAAGCAAGAAAATTAAGATCAAATCTAAGTCATATCCAAATAGATCTAGCATCAAATCATTAACAATCCAAAAGACCGGAACTTTCAAAAGCATAGAAATCAGTCAATGGGGTTCCAATCCTAAGTGCAACAGTTAATCTAAGTCAGTAATCAAGTAGAGAATGATATCAAACTTACACCGAGTTAGTTGTCATCATAGATTCTGGTCCTTGTTCCTTCGACTCGGCTAGACTCGACAAAATCAAAACGAAATTTTTAAAAAAAATTTCACCAGAATGATGAAACATCAAAAAGACACAAAACACAGTTAGTAGCTATAAACCCTCCCCCAGACTTAAATTTCACCGTCCCGGTGTGAAAATAAATCCAAGAGAAGGAATAAGACCAGATAAACAAAAACCATGATTTCAGTGAGATTTTTGGTACTTACCTGAGAAGGAGAATGATTGGCTTTTGAATAAACGACGGATCGATCGATCCATAAACAGATCGATCGATCTAATATTCTGCAGTTCTAAAAATCGATGGATCGATCAATCCATAGACAGATCGATTGATCTCTGCACCCGACCAATTTCTCTTCATTCGGAACTCACTTGAAACACTTTGAACTGACAACTAAAAATCAGCAAAGTTAGTCAACTAAAACCAATACTGACTCAAAACCGAAGTCACTAATCTAAAACACCAATTAGTGGGTTTCCTCCCACTTAGCGCTTGTTTAACGTCAATAGCTTGAAGAACTTACCTCCTAAGACGGAGCTAGATCAGCATCAAGAGATGCCCTAAAACAATCACCATAATCTCTTGCAACTAAACCCAAGGTTATTGACTTACAGTAGCCCATTGGATTGTCTTCAAACTTCCCAGGGAGGACACCAACTTGTCTCTTTACAGCTTTTGAAGTCTGAGAAACTTGAGTATCCAAATGCTTGACATGAGTGGACAATGACTCAAATTTGTTGTTCAAGTCATTGTACATGCTGTCTAGTTTAACATTTAGGTTCCTTTCAGTTTGTAGTTGACCTTTCATTATCTTTTGGAGCATGGCTTCCATCTTGTTCTCTTGTTGAACTTGTGGTGGTTGTGCTTGTTGAAACACATGCTGAGATGGCTGTTAAAAGCCGCCTGAGTTGGAGTTCTGCAAAAAAGGCTGCTGTTGAAGTGGGTACACTTGGTCTTTGAAAGCAAAACAAGATGCTTCTGCACTTTCATTAAAGCTGACATGTTTCTGGTTTAATTCTTAAGAAGCTGAGTGAGCAGCGCTTTCACTTCTGAAACTTGTCCTTTTAATTCTGAAACTTGTCCTTTTAATTCTGAAATTTCAGAGTTCTCAGAAGTAGTTACCTTCATCCTCCTATCATAATCTGGGCAATGGTTACTGTTTCTTGCAGCTAGGTTCTCTATACATCGATAGGCATCACCAACATATTTGGTCATGAAATTACCATTGCTAGCAGCATCCAAAGAGAGTCGATATTGATGCTCTACACCGCTGTAAAAGATGTTGAGCAGATTCAACTTGGATAATTGAAACCATGGTGAGCAGATTCAACTCGAACCCATGGTGAGGACAATTACGAAGGTCCTCCTTGAATCTTTCCATTGATTCATAGAAAGATACCACATGACTTTGCTGTAACTGAGAGATCATATTTTGCAGAGAATTGGTCCTGTTAGTGGTGTAGAAGTGGCTGAGAAACTTGGATTTACATTCATCCCAAGTTTGAATAGAGTTTTCTGGAAGAGACTTTAATCATCTGAGTGCCTTATCAGCTAGAGAATTAGTAAACAAGGTGCAGTATAAGTAGTCATTTGAAACTCCATTAAGTTGAATAGTGCCGCAGATATCCTCAAAGTTGTCGACATGATCTATGGGATGTTCAGAAGCTAACCCATGAAATTGGTTCTGCCTAACCATAGTGAAGAGTTGGTGAGGTATGGTGAATTCTTGCCTAGGAGGTGGGTTAGAGCGAATGGCATTCCGGTTGGCAAGGAATGTGTGGGGATTGTTGAAGTCACTTACCAGAGGGTGATTCTGGGCTGGACGATTGTCAGCCATTGATATATAGTGTTCTAACTTCGAGAGTTCTGTGTTACTGAGGTTGCAAGTCCTTGGATTTTTCAGATCTTCTGGTCATGCACCTGTAAAAACGAAATCAAGAAGAAAGAAAGCTTGAGCCCTCTAAAAAAGAGAAATTCCTAGACTAAACTCTAAAGAAAACATAAGAGGCACAATTGGTCCCCGACAACGGCGACAAAAACTTGATATACTCAGGTTTTAACCCAAATATATTCACTGCAAGTGCACAGCAAATACAATAGTATACTAGGGATCAAATCCACAAAGACCAAGAATGTACGACTCTCAGTTTAAAATCGAATCAAGCTAGGAATAGATTTAAAAGATAGTGTTGATTAGAAAGTAGCAATAACAATAAAGTAAAAAAATGATTGTAAAGAAAATAACGAAAACGCTAGGCAATAGGGAATTCCACAGGTATTCAGGTTAAAAGCCAAGGTTAACATGCGAGATTTTATTTGAAAATAGTTCCCAACTCCAAAGAAAAAATCTAGACTAATCTCCTCGTGAAGTATTAGATCCCTATGTTCGAATCACTAAAGACAAACTTTCGCCGTATTCAGATCATTCAAACATGCTTTTCAATTCAAATTCGATATGTTCATAAGCCCCTAGGACAATACTCCCGCAAGCAAATGCACTTACTCATCTAGACTAGGTCAGATCTCTAAACCAAATCCCTTTTTGCTTATCAAGCTAATACCAATGAACTAAATGGCATGTTTAATTCATGCATTGGTAACAAATCTAGGCTAAGAACCTAACAATTACAATCCATTCTATCAAATCCTAACAATTAACCTGGTTTCCCTGGGAGAAAACCTAAAACGTAACAAGTGAACTACTCAGACATTAAAGAGCAAACACAAATCAATATATGAGAAGAACACATATTCAAAACCCAAATTGTATAATATAAAAGAAAAAGTCTACAAATCTTCTCCAAAACACAAGGATGGGATTCGTCTCTCTGTAAAAGCTCTCCAAAATAAAAAGTGATTGATTGAATGATTCATTGATTCAACCCTAGCCTAAGGCTTTATATAGGGTTAAAAACAAGGAAAACTAAAATAAAACCAATAAGAAAAAGTCTTGATGAGTCTTGAGGGAAAAATTGTAATTTTGGATGATTTTTAGTGATTCTCGAGTGCTTGGATCGATCGATCCCTTCCCGGATTGCTCGATCTCATTTTACATAAGTTTCCAGGAGGTTTGGATCGATCGATCCCTTTCTGGATCGATCAATATGTCGTCACATTTTCTGCACATGCTTCTTCTGCGAGACAGCTTGACCAGTTTTCAGTAAAATTACCATACGTCGATTGCTCCAATGGATTGACCTCAAACCAAATCTACATGAAAGCTAACTCACGTGGCTATCTTGTGTCAAAATTTCAGCTCAATCCATCCACGGAACATCTTCAAGCATTGGTAAACTTTTGACCCTTCTGCCGGATTCTGCATCTGCAAATGCCAATTTGCATCCATTTTGTGCACAAATCCATCTTTTTGCTCCAAAACATCCCAAACACCTAAAATCCTGAAGTTATACCAAAACTACAAGGAAAACATTAGAATAATGCCAAATAGCAAGTATAAATACCNTAAATCCATCTTTTTGCTCCAAAACATCCCAAACACCTAAAATCCTGAAATTATACCAAAACTACAAGGAAAACATTAGAATAATGCCAAATAGCAAGTATAAATACCCACTATAAAGCATTAAAATCGAGTGATATCATTGAGCTTATCTCTTCGTCTCCCTTAGAGAACCCGGAGATAGTTAGGAATGGTTTTTGTTGCGCAATTGAGGTTTGCTTTAGGGAATGTGGGCTTTCATTTCCTTTGCTTGGGATCCTCATACGCTCTATGCATGCTACTAGGCTTGCTTTGCCCCGGCTTTTCCCGAATATGATTCGCACGGTGGTTGGGTTGCAGACACTTTTGGAAGAAATCGGTTTTAAACTCGACGTCTAAATCGCTTGCTCACCTTGAGGCAATTAACCTGTTTTCTTTTATCTTCAGTCCAATCAGGATTGTGGTATTCTTTTTGGGTTCCCGACGAAAGACGAGAACTAGAAATAAGCATACTTCTACTTTCCGATGAACGACTCCACTCTTGGCCGCCTTTCTTATTTATCGGTTGAGACTTGGGCTTCTAAATCCGGTTAGCGGGGCTGGTCTAGGCTCTTTGTACTTATGTTTGAATATGCATTATTCTTTTATGTTATAACTCTTGTTATTTTGTTCTTTTCTTTTGCAGTACCGCTATGAAAGAAGCAAAACAAGGTTCCGCTTTCTCTCGAGCTCACTGGTTTTGTAGCTGATGGCCACAACGCGAAGTGTATTTGGGAATCATTCACTTTGGAGAGGATCTTTGAATCTTCACAATGTCTCTGACACTTCGTCGATTCTCAGTGCTCTCTTTTAAATCCCGGCGAACTTGCCGGTTAGTTCTCTCCCACACTTAGTGATTTTCTTTGATTCTCAGCTTTATGTTTTCTAGCTCTCGACGACATTGATGACTCCAAAATGTCTTCTCACCGTGCTGCCAGAAAAGCTAGGGACGCTGCCGCTCAGCCAGCTTGTGGATCAACACGACGCAAGGTACCCCCGTCGTGCCCAAGACTACCCCAGCTGCCTCTCTCCCTGTTCCTTTGGACAAAGGGACAAAGAGAGCCAGGAAGGCTCTTGTGATGCCAGCTGATTGCTTAGCTCTTGCGAAGTCCGATCGCCGGCCTATCATTTCCCTCCCTACTACTAAGGATGCTCTTCAACTTGCGAAGGATGCTTCCTGTGCACACTCTGAAGAGGAATCTCTCGGAACAGGGGAAAAGGAAGGGCGATGGAAAGATGCATAAATATGATTGGGACTTCGACTATAAGTCGAACAAGTCGATCATCACGGATTCGGACACATCATCCCACCTCGTTTAGAGGGTTGCAAGATCCCAACAATTTCGGATCTTCCCGACGAAGTTCGTGAGAACTACAAGAAGCACTCCAACAGTGTTGGCGAGGTTACTAAAACACTAGAATTTTTTATTTTGTTAAGTGTTTACTAATTGTTGACATGCCGCTCTTCCTTCTGTTTTATGCAGAATTTAGCCTGGTACAACGACGCTCTCGACACATTATGCCGTCAGCTTACCGCAGCTAAGGACGGATCATGCTTAAAGGCTGTTGAGGATCAGATTGCTCCACTCACTGCTGAGTTGAAGGAGAGCCGTAGGCGCATGGAGCATGCGGAAACCATCGCGATGAATGCAAATGAAGACCGGACTGAAATGCACGACAAGTTCAAACTAGTAAGATCTGAATCCATTGCATATCTTGAGGAAAAGGTAGCACTTGAAGCCGACAAAGCCGCTCTCACAACGCGTCTTGAGGAAGCTGAGATTAATGTGGCACGAGCTAGAGATAAGGCGGAGAAAGCGGTTGCAGGGATGGTCCAAGATGGAGTTGAGCAGGTGAGACTTCACATTAGTGCTTGGGATGTCGCTCGGGAGTCGTTGGTGTACGTTCGTGAGGTTAGTGCCAACCTCGAGCTCCTTACAGATATCAATAAGGGTGAGATCCAGACTTCAAGGCGGAGCTTGAGATCCTTACAGCTGATAAGGAGGTTGCAAAGAAAGCGTATATGGAAGCCGAGGCGAAGATCCCGCCTCTCGACTTGGATGGATTTGTGCGGCCTTTTTAGGATCACCGACCCCGCCTCCAACTATTGGTCAACATTCTTCTCTGGTTACGACTCCGCTTCTCACACCTGATGGGATCTTGCTTGTTCCCCCTTCAAACTCGGCAACCGATGTCCCTGCTACCACTTCAGCTGATGCAACAGTCCTTTAGCTCAAAATAGATGAGATGGTGGAGGAGATTCGTGCTGCCACCGAGGAGGATCCTGTGCAGACTTAGGATCCTTTTTACTGCTTTTGCTTTATGATCTAGAGACTCATGTTGTTATCTCTAGTCTTTTATGCTTTTGTACTTTGCTCGGGATTACCTGAAGCCCACTTTATTATTTTGAGACTTTGTTTTATGTTGCTCAGGATGGCCCGACGCTTTTACTTTGTTTTGGATTTATCTAGTTTGGCGAATTTAATCTATGCCTCTTTGAATTTCAGCTTTTGCATTCACTTTCAACAAGACTTAGCCAAATTTGATCCATCTATAAAATGCTTCTAATCGGTCATCACTTCTTTGTTCTTATTTCGAGTGAATGCCATCAATGCTCTTTTATGCTTTTTGGCATTATTCGAGCTTAGCTTTTGAATTTAGCTTTTGCGATGCTCGGCTCGCGTCCTTTGTGTGAGTGCGATCCGAGCTCTTTTTTGGTTTTTTAGATCTAAACAGAAAACACAAATGATTATTTATTAATGTGAATGAAAAAAGAATGCCGTCGCGAACTTGGTTACAATGCTATCTAGTACTTCAAAATTAAAAGTATGCCTTAAGATGCATTGCATTCCATGATCTTGGGACTTTGACACCATCTTCAGACTCCAGCTCATAAACCCCGTAACGTACAACTTTCGTCACTTTGTAGGGACCCTCCCAGTTTATACTCGACACCATACTCAGCTGTATTTGAGAATACTCGCCGAAGCACCAGATCACCAACATTGAAACTTCGGATCCTTACATGAGAGTTGTAGTAAAGAGCTACCGCGTGTTGTTAGTTTTGAAGTCTTGACGACGCCTGATCTCCCCTTTCATCTATTAGATTGAGGCTATCCAACATCATCTCATAATTTTTGCTTGGATCCACCGTGGTGACTGTCCTTCGAAGTCTGGGAATTGCAGCTTCCGCAGGTACCACTTCCTCTAGTTCGTACACAAGGGAGAAGGGGGTTTCGTCAATCGTTTTCATGGGCGTAGTTCTGCAAGCCCACAAAACGCCATGGAGTTCGTTCGCCCATCCTCCTTTGAAAGCTCCCAGTCTCTTTTTCATGTTACTAAGAAAAGTTTTATTTGCCGCTTCTGCTTGGCCATTTCCTTGAGGATATCTTGGTGTTGCCTGGCTTAACTTTATCAGCTATAATCTCAAAGGACAAACCGTGATGACATATCACGTTTCGCCACACAAACTTTTGGGCCACTGTTTTGGTGACATTCTTAAAGGTTCCAGCTTCTATCCATTTTGAAAAATAATCCGTCAACACTAGGAAGAACCTTGCACCGCCAGTCGAAGGGTGAGGTTGTACAACGATGTCCATCGAATGGGTATTAGGAAGAGATAGAAGAGAGTTGTTATGCAGGTTGGTGTATGAACATAGCGTGTCTTTGGCATTGTTCACATCTTCGCACATACTCTTTGCATTCCTCGTTGTTGGCCAATAATATCCCTATCTCTTTATTCTTAGGACCAGCATCCTCCCCGACAAGTGTGACCCGCATAGACCTTCATGAACTTATGTAATGATGGTTAAAGCTTCCTTGGGTTCGACACACACAAGGTAGGGTTCTGCAACACTCTGTTTATAAAGTAGTCCGTCGATTATAAAGAATCGTGCACTCCTAACCTTCAGCTTTCATGCTTGCCATTTGTCATTCAGAGTTTTCCCTGTTGTGATGTATGCCTCAATCGGGACTCTCAAATCTTTGATTCCTTCACCAGGATCATCCGATATATGTTCCTCTGTCGCAACAATTTGCTCCGAGCTGAGTGGAGTATTAGTAGTCCTGTGTTTCTTACAGGTGCTCGCTCCAAGTCAATTTGACTGCGCACATGATCATTCCTTTCTATGGTTTCTCCACCTGACACGGAGCAATCTGGGTCGACATCCTCTATATTAGTTTCGTCTTAACCGGCTCGAAGGTCGTCATCCAAGAAAAGGGGGTGGTAACTCCCAAGCCGAGTTCACTACCGATTGGTTCGACGCTTCCTTCAATAACTTGACCCGAGTTAGGGGTGGCGTCTGCAAATGCCTCCTCATTCGCTTGTTGGGAACGCCTTCTCATGGATCGTGTTTGTATCACCATGGTTCTCTATGCGAGGGATATGCTTGGTGTTTTGATAGTCTCCACGGTAATCATTCTTCGCACCAAAGGATCAGATGTTGATGCTAGCGCAACCAATGCATCTGCCGAACTATTCTCGCCTCACGGAACCCGTGTCAGCTTGAATCTATCAAACTGATTAATAAGTCCTTGAACGACTTCCAAGTAAGCTCTCATTCTCTCATCTTTAGCTTCATATTCCCCGCTAATCTGGCTGGCTACAAGTTTAGAATTGCTTTGAGCTTGGAGGTCTTTCATCTGATTCCCAAAGCTAATCTCAAGCCCGTAATAAGTGCCTCATACTTTGATTCATTATTTGAAGCGTTGAATGCCAGTCTGTACGATTTTTCGATCACTTCTCCTGTTGGAGATTCTAGTCTCACTCCAACTCTAGATCCCGATCGTGTTGATGAGTCGTCAACTTGGAATCTCTATACTTTTTGCGATGGTGAACCTTCCTGAAGTCCTATTAGCAGATCGACAATAAAATCTGCCAACATTTGTGACTTCGCACTCGTTAGATTATGGTATTCGATGTTGTACTCGCACTTCTGATTTCACCAACATGTCATCGATATAAAGCTCCACGTTTTTGCCGAGTTGAGATGAGAACATTTTGTTCAGTAGTCTCTAATACGCCGCGCCAGCGTTTTTCAAACAAAATGGCATGACCTTGTAGCAGTAAAGTCCTCTATCAGTTACGAATGATGTTTTCTCTTGGTTGTCCGGATTCATTTGAATCTTGTAATATCCCGAGAATGCATCCATAAAGGACAATAACTGATTTCCTGTCGTGGCTTCAACAAGTCGGTCGATGTGAGGAAGCGGGAAGCTATCCTTCGGACATGCTTTGTTGAGATCCGTGAAATTGATGGAGATTGTCCATTTCCCATTCTTCTTTTCACCACTATAGGATTCATTAGCCATTATAGGTTTGAAGGTTGCGTCGACATTTAATTCATGTGAAATCACATCAAGACGTATTCCCGACATGTCGCTTGCTGCCCATGAGAAATATTTCTTATCCTGCCGCATTAATCAAATCAGCTCACGCTTCAACTCTTCTTTTTGTTGTGACCCTATGGTTATACACTTTTCTGGATCTGACGGATCGAGGGGAACTTTTATGGTTCTTTTTCGAATCCACATCCTTTCTTTCTTTTTGACTTGGGGCAGGGTGAGTGTCGTCGGGATGTAGACTCGGACCCTCTCCTTTTTAAGAGAAATTCGGGCTCTTTAGTTGTTATTGAACCATGGGCTTGACGCCAGCCATATAGCTAATTCATGAATTCTTCTGATTTCCATGGAGAACTCCTATACTTTAGCCGGGAATTTCATGCATTGATGATAGGTAGACGGGACAACTTTCATTTCGTGGAGCCAAGGGGTACCCAAAATGACGTTGTAAGCTTTCGTATCCACTACGGTGAACTCAATAAGCTTGTGGATTCCTTGTGCAGACACATGGAGTCTTATTATTCCGAGCAACTTTTTTGTTGCTTGCCTAAATCCCGTTCCCCTTACTTCTGAGCTGTCCAGCCCTATTTGTTTGAGCGTGTCGAGGAACATGACATTCACCGTGATCCCTGTATCGATCAATACTCGCGATATCATGCAATTTGCTCCGATGTCAAGCTCGATGACAAGACATCGTCATGCGGTGACTCTAAGTGAGAGGCATCTTGTTCGGTAAAGCTTATCTCACTTCCCGAATTATAGGTGTGTCTTGCTTTTCCAAACTCCGCTTTTCTCATATATGACTTCACTGAAGAGATTCATTCTCGGAAATGCCTCGATCCTCCCATGATAAAGTCTATCTTCTTCTTCTGAGGGGCCTTTGAAGCGCTTCCGCGCTCTATGCTCCGAGCTCTTTTTCTAGTTAAGATCTCCTTGTCTTCCTTGAGAGTTTCCATTTCTCGCACGATTTCTTCAAGATCGATGCCCTTTGTCAATTCTCCCTTGGAAAATTTCTTGCTAAGGAAGTTCTTGAGTTTAAAACAGTCATGCGTCGTGTGCCCATTACATTTGTGTAATTCGCAGTAAGCATTCGGGTCGCTTCCTAACATTCGTGGTCCTTCCTTGCTTTCTTGATTTTGGCCCCCGTTCTCGACATTATATGAATGAGACCCCTTAGAATTCCCTCGGAATTCCTTATTGTCCTTCTTTTCAAACTTCTTCGGTGGGAGATTTTAGTCAGAAGTTCCTCTCGTTTTTTAAAGTTCTTGGAGAGGGCGACCTTCTATTCTTCGATGATCATCCAGGTTGCAGAGCGATGGAGTGCGTCCTCGATCGTCTCTGGTTTTTGAATTGTTAAGTCAAAACTGAATGGAGACTCGTGCGAGAGTCCATGTTTAAGGGCAGCGAGCGCCGTTGACTCGCTTATTCTGGTTACCTTTGCTTTGACATTCTTAAAGCGTTCAATGAAACTTCAGAGCTATTCAGTTGGACATTGACTTAGAGGCCAGAGGTCAGAATCCGAGCCTCCTTCAAGCTGGGAAAACCACTTGAGGGCTGGTCCCGTCAGGTTTTCAACGAAGAGTCTGCAGTATCCCACATCTTTCTCTTCTTCGCCTAAAATGTGCTCTGGTCACGATAATACTGAAGGTTGTCATGTGATCCTTTGGGTCGGAGTTCCCTTTGTAGAGAGGGAGCCTTAACTTGTCGGCGTCTCTTAACCGCGCTTCGGCAATGCGGGTGCTGAAAGGATTCTTCTTCATTTCTGCTATCATGCGATCAATCTCAAGAGCTGCGCTGGCGACCCGATGGACCTTTGATGTTAGTGCAAGGACAATAGATATCCAAAGTGCATCATAATCGTGATCTTTTTGGTCACGGGAACTCCCCGCCCCCACGTAATCTCCGGCTCTCTGCATGGAATTTGACATGGGCACTTCTCCAGTATCTCCTGGTGTCCCCAGCTGATCCCCGAATCGGTGATTCTCAAGTGCCCGATAGCCACCCCCACCTCGCAGATTCCTTTGGTTCTATGATCTCCACAGGGAACTAAGGATGCCTTCGGCTCCTAAACCAAAACCCAGAGGATTTTTAGTTCTTTGTTCGGGATCCAAAGTTCCGCCAGCTCTCCGATCGGCATTTAACATGCTCTCAGTTCTCTGCTCGGAATTCATGGTTCTGCTGGCTCTTTGATCGGCACGCATCATGCTCTCGATTCTCCGCTTGGAATTTGGAGTTCCGTAGGCTCTCCGATCGGCACCCAGCATTCCTCCGGCTCTCTGTTGGGCCAGCAATGCGTTTTTGGCTCTTCGGCTCGTATCAAGGGAAGTCTCGGCTCGACAATCTTCTCACTTTGCGTTTTCCGGGAAAAAAAGAAATTGGCTCTGTTCTCCCAGTCGGGTTTTTCAAAGCTCCGAGGCGCACCTCCAAATCCGAATGGACGTTTGTTAACGATACGAGCCGAGTAGTCACGTGCTCCTCGTGACTACTAAAGCGAGCGATGAGCGTGTCGCTTGATTCCTTCTGTTTTTCCGCAGTCGCCACCAGCGTCGCGAGCATCACCTTCAACTCGGTAAGGGAATCTTGATTGACAACTGGGGATTCTTGGTTCACCTGTTGGGAATATGTTGAGTTGTCCACTTCTTATTTTTGGAAGAGTGACGTTTTTGGGATATTCGCCAGGATGTTTGTCTTCTCTCCTCACAGAAAGCGCCAAAATGTGAGTACATAATCTCTCACACCAAAAATATATAGAATAATCTCAAGAAAATTAGAAAATTTGAATTTTATTGATGGATTTTGGTGATAATTCTCTCAAGTTATTCTCTCAAGAGTTATGGAATGAAAAAATCTGGACCCCGACAAATGAGCCCCTCTCCTCATATTTATAGCCTCGGGACATTAATGGGCTCCCATTAATGTCATTTATTGCGCTGATTTCCCAGTTGAATGCCAATCATAACAGTAGAGTCAACAATAAATTTAGTGGGATTCGCGGCGATCAACGCGTTCTGTGTTGAACCTCACTGGAGCTTGGGCTCGGGTCTCCATGCGCCTCGGCTCTCCATGTGCCTTGGCTCTCCAGAGTTGTCTTTGGCTCTTTGGAGTCTCCTTCGGTTCTCCCAATGGGTTTGGCTCTCTAGGGTCCGCCTCGGCTCTCTGGAATGGGTCTGGAGAGCCCAATCATATGGTGAGCCGGGTCAAGTTCCAAAAATCCAACCCAGGAGAATTTACACTCCCACAATAATCTATATTTGGTAATCAAAAATCACAAACAAATCATAATTGGTCTATCACAAACAAATCACAATTCATCTATAACATGAATTTCTCTTCTTTTACTTCTTCTTCTTCCTCTTCTTCAATTTTGAATCGTTCTTCTTCTGTATTCTTGATAACCTGAATTGAAAACATGATCACAGTAACATTGAAACTGAAATTGAATTAATCTGAAATTGATAACCTGACATTTATAAAATATGCAATTGGCGAAACAAAAACATTAGGTTAAAACAAAAACTTAACACAATAATTGATTATACTAAAGAACACTTTTCTGTTACAAACCAAACTTCAATATTAACTTAAAACTGAAACTGAATTAATATGATATTGATAGCCTGACAATTACAGAATATACAATTGATGAAACAAAAACATTAACTTAAAACAAAAACTTAATATGGAAACCGATTATCCATTGAAGAACACTTTTTTGTTACAAACCAAACTTTAACTTTAACTTAAAACAGAAACTTAAACTACAAAATTTACACACCAACTTAGACTTAAAGACATAAATATTAGATCACATAAACATTATAGCACATAAACTTTTAGAACACGAAAACATTACAACTAATTATTAGCAAGCCTGTCAGTTATTAGCTTCTCCTTGAGAGCTATTTTTAATTCATAAAGTAGTTATTTCTTAGCAATGAGACTATCAATCAATGCATTCTTAGATAGCCTTTCCTTAATGGCTAAATCATTCTTCTTAATAGTCCACATAATCTGGAAATTGATTAGAGAATTTGACACATTGTCCCCTGAATCTTCTTTGCTCAGCTTCCTTTTGCTTCTAGCCTTAGAAGCCTTCACACCTCCAGGCTGAGACTAAGGTTCATTAGTGAAAGCATTGGAGCTTGCTGAAGTATCATCAACTTTCGTTTTATTTGAGGTTCCATAACTCATAGTAGTTGCACACCATTTATGATCCTTTCTTAGCTCTATCCAAATGTGTTCAAGATGGAACTTAGCTTTGTGATCCTGGAGGTAGATGGCATATGCAAGCCTCAAAACATTTTCATCATTTTGTCCACTAGTCTTCTGTATAGTAGCACTTTTATAAGACCCTAAAAACTTGCAAACACCTTCATTGATTTTCTGTCATCTTTTTTTACAATGGCCTGCCTCTCTGTGTTGAAAGTCAACTAGCATAAGAGATGCATTGAAATAAGCAGCAAAACGTTTTCAAAAGGTATTAAGCTTCTAGTCATTACCAATCACAACGTCTTTTCTTGTGTTTAACCAAGCGCTACAAAGGACAGTGTCCTCTGTCCAACTCCATTATCTTCTTTCTCTAGGAGTAGTTATCTCTTCGGCTTACTCCACAAGACTCCATTGGCTGTTGAGAAGATCAATGAAGTTGCCTTGCTCCATTGAAGATTGAATGTATGGCTCCATGTTTTTAGTTTTGTGGTTAAAGGTGTGTTTTTTAATAAGGTTAAAGATGCAGTTTTATAAAAGAAAAGTTAAGGTGTTTAGTGGTTTTAGTTGGTGTTAAGTTTAATACTAACATTAACAAATATTTAACTCAATCAAAAAGTAACAAGCAATAATCACAATTACCAAGCACTGAAATCAATTTCTCTAACAAGTCCCAAAAAATACCATACCTAATTTAACTAGTAATTAAACCAGAAATCAAACCACCAGCAATAACCAAACCTATAACAACATGCTTCAATCTATAATTAGAACAAAATGAGTTATTGAACTGTATAAAATGAACACAGAGTAATTAGAACATAATGAGTTACTACCATTTTTATCATATAATTGAATCTTTAAATTTCAACAATGTAAATACATAACACAATAAATTTGTCTACGAATTCAAGTTCTCTATCAGAATTAGATAAACAGAAACACATTAACTTAAACTTCATATATTAAACTGAAACATATAAGACATTAAACACATAAACATCGAAACTGAAACACATAACACACGAGACTAAAAGATGTTTCACCTCCACATACAACCAAGATTCTCAGTATAACTATATTAAAGATACAATAACAGACACAATGCACACTATATTCAGATTCTTAGAATCAGAGAAAATGCACATTATATTAAAAGTACACTAAAACCCCATCAAGTTCTTTACATTCTTTACGAACACCAAACCGAAGAGATCAATTCATACCACATAAATCCATTAGGGATAAATTAGGATTGTAATCACAACACAATCGATTCAATAATTCAGAAGATGAAAGTGATTGAACCCTAAAAATTGTTATACCGAAACCTTAAAAACGAGGGAGAGAGAGAGATGCAACACCGTAGCTAATTGGAATCTTCAATAAGAAGAATCAACAACGATTGAAAGAGAGAAACCATCAAAATCAGAAAAGTTCCAAAGAAATCGGAAACAGCGATGCCTCGTAGAATATGAGACAAAAAAGGAAAAAAAGAATTAAAAAATTGAACCAATTAGAGCAAGATACCACTAGGTATCATAAAGTTGCTTAACTAAGAAACAACTCTTGTGTTTTAACATATATATTTTTAAATTTTAATCATCTTTAAGCTTAGAAACTATCTAAGAAACTCACAAGAAACACCAATGGAGTCTTAAAGTTATAATCACTTGATTGGAAGTTTAATTAAAAAGTAACAGTGAGTACAATCTATCTATAAGACTATAGTTCCTTGATATAACTGTCAGATTGATATAAAAGTCAAAGTGATGCTTTGCTAAACTAAAAATTATGTCATTGTTTTGGTCATATGAAAAAATTGACCCTTCGTACAGAAGATCCGTGGAAGTTCTTTCCATTTTTTGAAATTCCACTAACGCTTGTGGTAAGGAGCCAATAAATTTCAAATCAAAAACTTTGCATGCCACTGTCTCCTTACATGACCTAAAAAGGAACTTTTGGAATCACTCATGCAACTGACTGAAAACAACTAATAACTACAATTTTGCTAACAATGTCTTTCATATATCTCTTTTGTGAAATGACACAAAAAATATTAGTATGAAACATTAAATATGCAGTTTGACTACAACAAGTTTACTTAGTTAAGATATTTGTATGTTATTTTTATTTTAACTAGGTGTCAATTCTAAATTTTTTGATAATACAACAATATTTTATGGTTTATAGAGTAAAAATGTCACACTATGTAGGAACATATAGAGTGTTTGTCACACTATGTGCGAACGTATAAAGTGTCTCTAACTTATTCATATAAAATGACCACTTAATACAAAGTGTTTGTGTTAGAGAGATAAATTATTAGTTTAATGATTTATGGACATGTAAACTAATCATCTAATATCTATAAAATTAATATATCAACATAATCTCTATCTCTAGATTCTCTTTCGAACCATCTGGAGTCAGAGATGTAGAGTTCCTTCGTTACCGCTCGAGCAACAACCTTGGTGGCACTGTATTGAATCAAGTCCAAAAGTATATTAGGGTTTTGGGAATAATAATAATTTTCTTAGATTAAGAAACTACACAAAACTTAATATTTCTCTCAAAAACCTTAACCCTAACAATCGATCCCTACTATTCAATATATATATATATATATATGGTTGACAACTCCCTAAACTATATAGAAAAAATTCCATTTATCTTTAAATAACTTTTAAAGATAATTTTCAATATAATCTTTTGAATAGAATGAATATTTTGTTCTCCAAATCAAGCTTATCCAACACACCGTGCATAAGGTCTCTCCGGTTACTCTAGCGCTACGAGGGACTCCATGGCCCAGCGTCCATTCTCCTTCTGATGCAGAACTTCCTTTAGGCTTATTCTCTCCAAATATATGATGGTGCAGAGGTGAAGAGAAGCTCTCGCGCATATCTTCATGGAAGAGCTCTCCTAGAAGTTTGGCGTCGTGAAGTAGAATGTTATGGTTCATGGCCATAAAGGTTCTGAGAAGCAGGTGGATCCATTGTAGCGAAATTGCGAGGGGCTTCGTGGTGAGCATCTCTAAATCAATAATGATGTTTCATCGGATTTGTCGCCTCTGCCGACCTTTCTGTCCTTGGCAGTGACTACCAAGACTTTCTTTAGCTCTACTTCTTCTTCCTCTTCTCTTCTCTCTCTTGTTGTTGGATGGTGGACGAACTTGTGTCTTCTTGCCGGAGGCTGACTTCTCTACAGAATAGTAGTTCGTAGATGGCGTTGGGTGAGGATTCTTCATCTAGTATTATGATTTTCTGGTTTGGATTTTCGGTATACCTCTAGTTCCTTGGGATGGTTTTAGATATTTTTGAGCCTTTTAAATTTTTTTGTATCTAGATTAGGGGCTTCAAAAAATAGATTAAGCCTACTTATGAAATAAATTCATATTTTAAATTGGAATACTCTTTATAAAAATGTTCTATAAAATATTGTATGTGTATAATATGTCTTAAAATATATATATACAAGAAAACAAGGGGATTTGTGACGAAAAATACTGATAGGAAAATATCTGTCAGTAATAATGACGGCAAAACTGACGGAATAAATGGCCGTCAATAATTTTTTGACGGATTTTTGACAGAAAATGACGGCTTTTTTCCGTCACTAATCCGTCAGAATGCTGTCAGTAAATTTACCTGATTTAAACTATCTGTCGTTAGCCGTTACCAACAAATATATTTGATATTTCTAACGAAATAATCTATCAGAAATTCGTAAGAAAATTTTCTATATAACCAGAAGATCTCCTCTTATTATTTCACAAATAATTTCACAAACATAGTTATAAAATGTCTACTCTTCCTTATTTTTGATCATGGATGGATGGTGAAAGGATGAATCCAGAGACAAATCTTTTGAATGAGAAATATGCAAATAGTGTGTTGGAATTCATGGAATTAGCATGTCGACAACCTCAGGCACAAAACAGTCGTAGGTCAACATGTCCATGTTCTTTATGTCGGAATAATCATCATGTCAGGATAGATATCGTATGGAATCACTTGTATATGAATGGTTTTTTTCCGAGTTATAAGGTTTGGTATTTACATAGAGAACGACCTGATATTGTTGCTAGTAGTAGCAGTAGCATTTCATTGGAAGATAATATAGAAGAACCTAGAACGAAATTAGATGTTGGGGCAGCTACGGTTCAAATGGTTAATGATGTTTATAGAGAAAACATAGCGACGGATCAGGTTTCTTATGAAGAACCAAATTTAGAAGCACGACAGTTTTTTGGTATGTTAAACACAACGAATAAGCCATTATATAGTGGGTGTAGAGATGGTCATTCACCTTTATCATCTGCTAGTAGGTTGATGGGTATAAAGACATATTATAACTTGCCTGAGGATGCAATTGACGCAATAGCCAAGTTTGTGAGGGATATCTTTCCAGAGGATAACAATGCTCCAGGTTCATATTATAAGATACAAAAACTTGTGTCAGGTCTTGGATTTTCGTATCAGGTTATAGATGTGTGCATCGACAACTGTATGATTTATTAGAGACGCGATGGAAACCGGGACTCGATGTTGATAATGTCATAAACCAAGGTATAAAGATATAGGCGGTAGAGTTTCGGTACCATACAAGAGGATGTGGTATTTGCCACTAACAGATAGGTTGAAGAGGTTGTATCGATATGCAAGAACAACTGCTGCAATGAGATGGCATACGGAGCATATATTTCATGGAGATATTACACATCCTTCTGATGCAGAAGCTTAGCGTCATTTTCAGTCTAGATATCCGGATTTTGGATGCAAGACACGGAATATCTATCTCAGATTAAGTACAGATGGCTTCAGCCCATTTGGGAAGTATGGTAGACAGTATTCTCTATGGCCGGTCATCGTCAAACCTTATAATTGGCCGCCATTATTGTGTATGAACCGAGAGTTATTATTTCTCTCTGTTCTAGTATCAGGGCCGGAACATCCAAAACGATCGCTTGATGTGTTTTTGCAACCACTCATATGAGTTGCAGATGTTATGGAATAATGGGGAAGAGGTGTATGACGTGTCTTTACAACAGAATTTTAAGATGCGTGCGGTTCTTATGTGTACTATAAGTGATTTCACGGCATATGGGATGATATATGGATGGACAACACATGGGAAATTAGCATGTCCATATTGTAACAACAACACCGATTCCTTTCAGCTGAAGAATGGACGAAAAACTTGTTGGTTTGATTTTCATAGACAATTTTTACCCCCAAGTCACCTATATCGTCGATCTACTTTATTATTCACGAAGAAGAGATGTGGTGATGGTCCACCATATGAATTAGATGGCATAGAGTTATTAACACAAATGGATGATTATGGTGTTGAACTGACCAATGATGCAAACATTGGTGGGAATGGACACGTAAATTATGAGTATGAAGGTATAAATCATAATTGGCACAAGAAAAGCATATTCTATGATTTTCGTTACTGGAAAACCCATTTTTCGAGATATAATCTATATGTCATTCACATTGAGAAGAACTTCTTCGACAACATTATGAACACCATGCTAAATGTCCTAGGGAAGACCAAAGAAAATCTCAAGTCTAGGTTAGACTTGGCGGATATTTGTTCACGTCCTCAGCTTCACATTGCAGATGATGGAATTTGTCCAAATCCTGCATTTACATTATCTAAGGATGCAAAGGCTAACTTGAGAAATTGTATTGATATCGGAGAAGGAAAATTCATTGGGATGAAGAGCCATGATTGTCATGTAGTTATGAAATTCATTCTCCCTTTTGCATTTGAGCATCTCCTGCCGAAAGATGTCCACAAAGTCATTGCATGTAAAATGTATTCATATGTGTATATTTTACTTATATGTTATAAACTTGTTTTACTTATATAGTTATTTACATCTATAGCGGTTGGAGCATTTTTTGTGACATTAGCCGAAGGACACTTACCGCGGATGGTATTTCCACGTTACAGAAGAGTATACCAACGATCTTTTTCGATTTAGAGAAGATTTTTCCACCGCATTTTTTATGTTATGGAACATCTAACGGTTCACCTTCCTTGTGAAACAGCACATGGTGGCCCGGTTCAATATTGGTGGATGTATCCTTTTGAGAGGTACATGTTCCACCTGAAGAAGAAGGTCAGAAATCGTAGTAGAGTCGAGGGGTCTATTTTGGCACTGATCATCAACGAAGAAGCCCCAAATCTTCCAAAATATTACTTTCCAAGGGATGTGGCGACGAGAAGCCGTAGAACAAGTCGACATGACGATGGTGGACAACATCCTACATATGCTGCTTATGTCCCTAGTGTGTTCCAACAAATTGGGCGAGTTAGCGGAAAAGGTAAGAATCGTCAACTTACTGCGGTTGAGTGGAAACATCTACATACGTACATCCTCAGCAATTGTGAAGATATGTTGGAATACGAAAGGTAAACATGAATAATACATTTCACTTTTGGTTCAGATCGTGTATATAACTTGTGTATCTAAAAACCTTATAGGATGTACATGGCAATGGTTCGTGGTTACTTCCCCAACAAATCCGAAGATGAAATAGAATCTCATAAACAAGAAGAGTATTACAAGTGACTGTGGATGCTAAAACCCACAATGAATTTTTATCTAGTTATCTCAATGAGGAATTCGTTGTTCTTGTCAAAAATTAGAAAGATGTCGCAACACAAACTCGGATCGAAAGAAAGAAAATTATATTTTTATTGATTTCAACGATATTCATACAGAAGAAAAATAGTCAATTCAAAATCTTAGTTCGAAAATAATTAATCATCCCCCTTGATCTCTCTCTCTTATTGCTTTATATCTTCTTTCGTCCTGTTCGAGTTGTTCCGATCTTCTCGGGTTATTGGGCCTGTGATATCAGTGTCTCCCTCCTATTTCAGAACTGTCATGACCTAATCTTCATGTTCTCGGCTTGTTCTCACCTTCTTCCCATGTCGTCTACTACTTGAGAATTCGATCACTCTCTTTCCATGCCTAGGTAGAGATCTACTGTGTAAATTCTCTGGCATGGTATGCGCTGAGCTATTGTGCGGGAAGTAATACTAGTTGAAGTAGAAACCTGTTGAGGGGGTTTCGACACAAACAAATTAGCCCCCAGATTTCCCTACGAGCTTAGCGAGTTGGGTGACCCTCGAAAATAGGTGGAGATTTAACTCGAGATTATCTGCTCCACAATGACCCCTATCTGGTCATTCTTATTTAAATATGCACGCGTTTACATATGATAGTCACATATGCATTTAAATGCTTTGTGCTGAACCGGATAATCCCATTATTCCCAAAGATTTAGCATTAGTTAAGCCAATTTGTTATGATTTCGGTTGAGGAAATCTCAACGATCTCACGATTAAATTTCTCCTAACATGCGGCGCGTTCCCAATTTCGATTTTCAAAAGTGTTATGATTACGACTACAAAAAGTGGTTTTGTACACTTCAAGGCAGTTACTGCTACTCTCCTCTCTCTCCTCAAGCGCTTGGAACCACCTCCCCAATATGCATTCAACCGTCCACTCCTTCTCTCTCTTTACACAGCCTAAGGTACATTTACTCAATTTCTTATCTCTCTTTAATTTCTGCTAGGGTTTGCTATTCCCCCCTTTCAATCCATTCTCTTCTCCTTCTATTTATCTTTGAATCTCCTTGGATTTTCATCCCCTTTCAACTTTCCTTCTTCTAATATCTCTCCCCCCTCGGTTCTTTTGCCATGTCGAGACAACTGGCGCTTTGCTCTTGGAGCAGAAGCTCATCACCGTATCCTGCGGCAAGTGCGAGTGTTAGAACTCCCATCAATTCCGGCACAAAGTCTAGGGCGGCTGCGGCCTCGCAAATCATGGCTTTTTCTTCTTCTCCCTCATGTCCTACGTCTGTGAGAACGCTTTGGGAGCAGTTTGACCTCCTAAAGTTTATGATCACATGTTACTCTCTGTTTAGAAGGAATAAGCTGACTGGGCTCGCTCCCATGCTAAGGTGTGGTTGTTGTGCTCTTCATTTCAATCTTCTTTTTGTTTTGCAATTTGGAAACTAGCTCCTGTTTTGATTGATGTGCGACTTTTTTTTCTTAGACCGCGACTTTGGCTAACCGACTGGTAGGGGATATGGATGACAAGCCAGGAGAGAAAAAAAGAACTCTGTGATTAAGTTGATCAAGGATGTGACAGCCAGAGCCGATAAAGCTATCGCCAAATTGAAAATTGCACTGAGGCGGGTGGAAATGCTCACAGATGATAACGGTAGGTTGAGGGCTGAGGTAGTGGAATTGGAAGATATGAGGAAGAAGGATGTAGAAAGGTTGAGTGCGGAGGTAGCTTGTCACGACAAGGCAAAGAAGGATTTGAAGAAAGAGGTGGCTTTCATGGCTAAGGAGCTGTCGAGCCTCATGAAGGATATGGATGATCAGATGGAGCAGAAGCTTAAAGAGAAAGAAGACGAGATGACAGCACAGTTCGTCAGGAAGATAGATCGAGTGAAGGGGAAGGTTACAAATGAAAGGGTGTATCATGAGAAGTTAATGCAGGTGAAACAGATTAAGTGTAATCTCGAGCTGATCAGGCTTTTGAGAGAGGGGGAGACCACGCTGGAGGCGGAGCAGAAGGATTTGGAAAACGACCTGGGTGGGTTCAACGAAGAGCTGGCTAGGATATATTTCAAGGAGCTAAACATAGAGAAGGACTGCACGGCGAGGCCCACTGGGTCCAACCTGAGCGAGCCCTCTGAACCCAACCCGGCTGAAGACATCAATCCTTACGGTACAAATCTCCTGTCTCTGAACCCTGTTGAAAAGGCCATCGTTGGAGGGAACAAGGATGAGGTTCTGGTTGAGGAGGAGGCTGAAAAGGAGGAGGTCAAGGGGCTCGATGCTGATGCGGGCAGAGCACTTGACAAGGCGGTCGAAGTCACGGTGCACATCAGAGAAGTCGCAGCTATTCCGAGAAAGGAAGCCCCTAGAGGGGATGATGACAATGCAGCCGGTCAAGACCCGCATGCCTAGAAAATCCTCCGTCTCATCTTGTTTGCCTTTTGTTTTTCAAAACTCTTTTGAATATTTTGTGAATTTGAATTTGGTGCCCGGGAGGCTTTAACCCAGAACCTTTAAATTTTTTTAACTTGTGTTGGATTTTCAGTCTATGTCTTTGCCTTTTGCTTCTAAGCACCCGCTTCGGGCTGAGTTTATATTAAGTCCCTTTCTAGGTGTAGTGATGCTTGCTAGAATTATATCGCATGTGTTCGCAGGAAATATTGATATATACTTTGTTTTCAAGACAAATTGTTTGAAATAGCATACTTTATTCGAGGGATCGAATGTTCAAATGTTTAATGAATGTTTGAGTTGTTTGACAACGTTTGTCATATGCCTTAATATGTTATTGCGAGATTGGGCTCGGCTTTAGCGCTTATAACGTGCTGAGGGTTGCTCAGGCTGATACCCGCTGGGAGGGGGTGTGCGATGTATTGTATGACTGGAAAGGTCATACAATGTGATGTGTTCGATTGTTTTGTTTTGAGTGTTGTATTATGATGAGGAGGTATTTAAAAGGTATAGACAATTTTACCAGGGAAACAAAAAGTTGAAGGCTTAGGTAGTTGTTCGCAGGAGCAAACGGTGAAGGCTTAGGTAGTCTTTCGCATGTGTGATATAGTGTTCTCCCCTCGATTTCTTCGGAGTATTGGTAGATAGGATAAGCGAAAACGACAAGGACTGGAATGGTTGGCGATAGACAGATTTAATGAATTGCAGGTGGATAATCCCTTTGGTTGTGTGAGGCATGGCGTTTTGTACGTCCTAGAGTTGGTCCACCGATTTAGCAGGAGCCACCAGGTTGTGACGGGCTTGTCCTGTAGTAAAAAAGGACGAATACATTTCCCCTATTTTTTTAGAAAAATTCATGAAGGAGAGGGCGGGCTGGGTCGGAATGTGAATGACGAATACATCTCCCCCATTATTTGAGAAAAATTCATGAAGAAAGAGAGGGGGAATGGGTCGGACTGTGAAGGACGAATTCATCTCCCCCATTTTTTGAGAAAAATTCATGAAGAAGGAGAGGGGGCTGGGTCAGAGTGTGAAGCACGAATACATGTCCCCCATTTTTTGAGAAAAACTCATGAAGAAGGAGATGATGCGAACTCGAAATAATAAATTACAACAACTGAATTCCTTTGGAGGAATTGCCTACGTACCCCGGAGGTGGGGATCAAGCCGAGGTCGTAGTTCACTGATTTGAAAAGTACAAATATGCGTGAAAATAAAAAGGGGAAATAATTTTCTAGACGTCAACAAAAATATTTCTTCAAGTGTTGAGCGTTCCAAGGATATCGCTCTTCGTTTCCTTCTGTGCCCTCTAGTTGGTATACTCCTGGCTTGATGACCTTGTATATTTTGTATGGTCCTTCCCATTTGATACCCAGCTTTCCAGCGTTTTTTTGGCCCTTGTGGGGAAGACTTCCCGAAGCACGAGCTCTCCTTTGGTGAATTGTCTCTTCCTGATTTTCTTGATATAGAACCGTGTTGCGGCGTTGTGGTAGTTTTGCAAACGTATTGTCGCCTGGTCTCTCCTTTCATCAACGGTATCTGCTACGTCGATGAGCATATGATCATTTTGATCCGTGTTCTGAGGTGCCAGCTCGAATATGAGGCTGGGAACTTCGGTCTCAGCTGGTATTACTGCCTCGGTTCCGTACACTAAAGCAAATGGTGAATAGTTTGTTCCTCTTCTGGTGTCGTTCGGTAAGACCAGACTACCCCCTCCAATTCGTCTTCCCATCTACCCTTTTTGGCATCCAGCCTCTTCTTTAATCCGTCTAAGATTGTGTTGTTAGCGGCTTCGGCCTGGCCGTTGGCCTGTGGGTAGTACGATGTTGAGAATGTTAAATTTATGCACGTTCGTTCGCAAAAGTCTTTGAATCAGTCTGAGGCGAACTAGGGACCGTTGTCAGTGTGGATTTCGTAGGGGATCCCATGGCGGCAAATTATGTTCTTCCAGATGAAGGATTCCACGTTCTCGGATTTGACTTTGGTGAATGATTTGGCTTCTATCCACTTGAAGAAATAGTCTGTTAGGACGAGGAGGAAATGTTTCTGTTTTGACCTGTGCATTGGGCCAATTATGTCCATGGACCACCTCATGAATGGGTAAGGTGCTGTGATGAGTTGCATTTCCTCAGTCAGTTTGTATATCAATGGCGCGTGCTTCTGGCATTTTCGTATTTCAAAACGTATTGTTTGCAGTCCAAGATCATGGTTCGCCAGTAGTATCCATATCGCTTTATTTTTAATGCCAGTGCCCTTCCGCCTGAATGATTTCTGCATGCTCCATCATGCACCTCTCTTATTATCTTCTTTGTCTCGTGGCCAGATATGCACTTTAGTAGCGGGTCGCGTACACTCGATTTGTAGAGGTTGCCGTCTAACTGAGTGTACCTAACACTTTTGGCTTTAAGTTTCCTGCCGTCCCATTTCTTTGTTGGCAAGATCTCGTATGTTATTTAAGCTAATATCTCGGTTCGCCAGTCTATTTCCACTTCGACCTCGTCCGTTTCCATTGGAATCACGTCCTCTTCAACGTCCTCGGGATTTGGGTTGGCGTTGTATTCCTCGATCGAATCCTGAATGACACATGTAGCTTTCATGATGGAGATGCTGGTCCTATCGATGGTTTCAACCGGTATGACCCTGGTCGTCTGCAGATATGTAGTTGAGGCCAATGCGGCTAGGGCGTCAGCATTTATGTTTTTGCCTCTAGGGATTTTGATTAGGTCGAAGTATGCAAATTCATTGGAAAGAGTTTTCACCATGCCTAAGTATGCTTCCATTCTGTCGTCTTTCGTCTCGTATTCCCCATTGAATTGGTTTGCTACTAGTTAAGAGTCGCAGTAGGCTGTTACTCGCTTAGCTTCGATTTTCTTTGCCAGTCGCAGCCCGACAATTATCGCTTTGTATTCAGCTTCATTGTTTGATGCTGAAAAATCTAATCGAAACGATTTCTCGGCCATCTCCCCGGTTGGGGAGACCAAACGTACTCCTACTCCGGAACCGTGTTTTGAGCTTGCCCTATCTACGTATAGTGACCATTTTGCTTCATCTGGTTGTACTGTTGGATTCATCTCAGGTGGTAATTCTATTAGGAAGTCCGCCAAAACTTGAGATTTTGTGCAGGTTCTCCTCTTGAATTCTATATCGTGCTCGCTGTGCTCGACAACCCATTTGGAGAGTCTTCCCAACTGGGTCGGACTGTGTAGGATTGTTCGTAAAGGTTGATTGGAAATAGGATCGCAATTTCCTTGTTGAATGCGCCACAACTAGGGCCAATTCTCTATTGTCGTGTATTTGGTCTCGGCATCGTCTAGGATTTTGCTGAGGTAGAAAATCGGCCTTTGGTCGCCTAGGTCCTCGCGTACAAGAACTGAGCTGATTGCATGACATGACACCGTGATGTAAAGGTATAGTGTTTCCCCCTCATGGGGTTTCGAGAGGACTGGTGGTGTAATGAGGTAGGGTTTTAATACCTTGAACGCTGATTCGCGTTCCTCATTCCAAATGAATTTCTTGTTCCCCTTCAGAAGGTTATAGAATGGAAGGCATTTGTCAGTGGATTTAGATATAAACCTAGTCACGACGGCTATGCGCCCGGTCAGTCTCTGTACTTCTCTAGTGTTTTTGGGTGATGGCATTCTTAACAGCGCGTTGATTTGCTTCAGATTGGCTTCGATCCCCCTTTTTGTCACCAGGTAGCCGAGGAATTCCTCTGAGGTTACTGCGAACGTACACTTGGCTGGGTTCAGCTTCATCCCGTAGGTATTTAGTATTTGGAAACAAGTGCGCAAGTCGCCCACGTGAGTGTCCTCGTCAGAGGATTGGACGAGCATGTCGTCTATGTAGACTTCCATCGTTTTCCCCAGTTATTCTGAAAACATTTTGTTGATTAAGCGTTGGTAGGTTGTGCCTGCATTCTTCAAGCCGAAAAGGCATTACTTTGTAACAATAGATGCCTCTGTCTGTAGTGAAAGCAGTTTTTTACCTGTCGTCGGGGTGCATGATTAGTTTGTAACCAGATGTGGCTTCGACGAGCTGATCTATGTTTGGCAATGGGAAACTATCCTTGGGAGATGCTTTGTTCAGGTTGGTGAAGTCTATGCATACCCTCCATTTTCCATTCTTTTTCTTTACCACTACGGGGTTAGCCAGCCATTCCCGATATTTCACCTTGGTGATTTAACCTGCCCCTAACAACTTTTCCACCTCGTCTCTGTTTGCCTGAGTCCACTCAGCCCCCAATTTGCGCTTTTTTTGCTTAACCGGCTTGTAGATTGGGTCCGCATTTAGCTCGTGAAACATAATGTCCAAAGTTATTCCAGGCATGTCTGTCATGTTCCACGCGAAGGTGTGCTTATTTTATTTGAGGAAGAAGTTTAGCTCCTCTTTCAAGTCTTTTTGAAGTTTTGACCCTATGCCGACGCA
>OVBE01001018.1:3162-40890 GCA_900406425.1 Iberis pinnata
CGTCTTTAAAACAATTCGACCATGCATTAAAACTCAGATTCAATTGTTCATAAGCATTAAAACAATACTCTCGCATGTAAACACACTTATTCATCTAAACTAGGTCGGGTTTCTAAATCAAATCTCTTTGTATTTATTACCCTATTATCAATGAACTAGGTGATCAAGCTAATTCATGCNTGCTTTAAGAACAAATTTAGACTAAGAACCTATCAATTTCAATCCTACAATGTTAAACCCAACATTCAAACCTGGTTTTCCTATGAAACCCTAAAACCTAACTGGTGAACTACTCAAACATTGATATGCAATCACAAATCAANTAATAAACTAAATATATTAAAATATGGGTTCAGAATTTCTTCTCCAAATACAGGTTCAGGAATTCTTTCTCCCAGTAAAAGCTCTCAAAGTTTGCAAAAAGTAAAGATAATCCAAAATAACCTAAGCATGAGGACTTTTCTGTAAAATATGAAATTCTTCTTAAAATCTCGCAGGCTCATTGGACCGATCGGTCCAGGCTCAGACCGATTGGTCCGTCTTCTTCGTGCTCATGTGGACCGATCGGTCCAGCTGTAGACCGGTCGGTCCAAATCTTCTGTTTCTTCGGATATTCAGATCGATCGGTCCAAGGGTGGACCGATCGATCTGAAGTCTTTTTTACTTCATTTCTTCAGATTTACCAACCTGAGACCAGATTGGTTCTTCAATTCTTCACTTAGTCAGTTTCCATACAATTAAACAAGAATTCAACACTTTTAATCCAAATCGACCCGAACACCTGAGAGTCTTTAGAAAGTTCCAATTTACAAAGAAAGAGCTCAGATAATGCAAGTCTAGCAGGCATAAATGCCCACTAAAATGCATTAATTCTGAGTAATATCATATATATATATATATATATATATATAATGTCAAAATAATTGTACTATATGTCCATAATGCCAAAACAAAAATGTACTATAAATTTATAATCACAAAACCAAAATTTAAACTAAGTATTAAATAATTATAAAAATAATATTAGTTTCAATAGGACATAAAAGACAAAAGCTCTTAATTTCGCTCTTCATATTTTTTTTCCACCTACATTTAGAACCAAATCACCATCAGATTCACAGTCAACATCAAACTCTTCATCATCGAATATGAATCTTTCTTCATGTAACTCTCTAATGTCATCAATGAAAGATCCTTTTCTTGTTGCTCCTATTTCACCGTTATCACCTTGCGAATCAAACCCAAAATATTCTTTCTCATCGAAAAGTCCATCAACGATCCATGCGTGTACTAAGCATGATGTCAATATATGCAAGTAACGAAGGAATTAAGAATCTTAATCAAATTAATCAAAATAGTATAAATAAACAAAAATCATAAATTTCATATAGGATATACTGTTATAGTGATTTCACAATAAAACACACAAATTTACAATACAAGCTATCTATCATAATAGCATTAGAGCATAAGAAGTTTATGCCAAAATCACCATAAATAATTAAAAAATATAATAGCATTAGAGCATAAGAAGTTTATGCCAAAATCACCATAAATAATTAAAAATATAATAAAAATTTCATTCACTGACGTTTGCAATCAAAAGAAAAAAAAAAGAATAATAAAGGAACCACTTAATCTTAAATGATAGGAAGAAAGAATCGCTCAACATTGACAACCAAAACAGCGAATAAAATCATTATATAATATTTTTTAAACAAATTACCAAAGGGGGAAAAAAATCAATGAACAGAGTTGATCGTTCTCAAACGGTTTAAGTCAAGCTAACATAGAAGGAAATTTACTAGATTAGTAATTTGAAAGAAGAGAGAAAGTTGAAGAGTTGTTCTTTCTGAAAAGAACGTGAAACGTTCACTTTTAATTGTCTTTAAGGTTTTCTACTACATTTTATCAGTATAACTAAAAACCATATTGTTCTACAGTAGTGTCAAAAATGTTACAATGACTTACCGTACAACAACATATATACGCCGTATATACGGCTGTATATACAACCGTATACCCCATATTTTAAAACGCTATATTAGAGTCATGAATATAAATGATTGATTACATATTTTATTATATTGTTTAATTATCTAGCTAGTTAATTTTCTCTCTGGTTTCTTTTCCCAGCCGCCTTGAAGCTTTTTCAGATCTGTTCTTTGGCCGGTCGTCGGCGGCTCCCACAGCGCCGAGACCGGCCCTTTTAGGCTTTTTTTTGTCGTCTGTTGTTCTCTGTCTGTCCTTTTTGGCTTTTCTTCCGGTTACCGCCTTGGTGGCTCGGGTCTAGCTCGCGGCTTTGCGGTGACTGGTATTTCCGGAGGACCGGAGAGGTAGTGCTTAGGAGTTGGGACAGATGGTCAGCTCTGGTCGACGGTATGGTCAGCTTCCTCAGCGTTCCTTTTCTTCGGCTCCGGTGAGTTTTCCTGTCTCTGTGGCCATTGCTTTCTCTGCTCCTCAGCCTGTTTCTTAGCAGCGGTCCTCTTCTTCTCCTGAGGTGGTTGACTCGTTGAGCTTCCTGGCCATGGTTGACTCTCTGTTTTCCTGGATTTCAGATAGCAGTTTTGCTGGGATGCCTTCTACCCGGGCTTTGGATTTGTTTAAGTAAGTGGTTGTATGCTGTTTTTCTACCCGTTCTTCACCGAAGTGTCCGGTTTCTTGCGGTGTGTTTGCTGTTTTAGATAGTTTGTGTGTTGGCTGTCGTTTTCTTCTGGGGTTTTTGCGTCATGGAGCAGTTCGTTTGGTTTGTTCTTGGATGTGGTTGCTTGTCTTGTTTCTAGGTCTCTTTAGCTAGTTGTTTCGTTCTTCGCTTCTTGGGTTGTTCCAGGTAAAGAGGTGGACGCTGAATGTGCAAGGATCGGTACTTGTTTGACGGTGTGGCATAACTACTCTCGCAGCCGGTTTTGCGGGGTCATCTTCTGAAGCGTGGTTCTTGTGGCTCAAGAGTTGTAGTTCGATGGAGTTCATGGTTCGGTTGAGTCTATTATCCCGGTGAGCTCAGTCTCTACTTTTCCGGCAGCCTTTCAAGACTCTTGTCAGTCGATCCTGTGGCTCTTAATTCAAGCATTTGCGTTTCATTTCGACCTTCGTTTTGCTCTTTGCGCTATCCTTGGTTGTTTTGCTGTGTTCTGTTTTTCTCTTCTTTTCATCTTTGATTCCTTCTTGTGGGCATAGATTCCCTCGTTTGGGCATGGATTCCCTTGTTTGGGCTTTGTTTTTTTCTTTACTTTGTTCCGGGGATTGTTCGTTGTTCCTCCGACTTCGGGTTGTAGCTTTGTTTTTCTATATTAATAAAATTCAGACGACAAAAAGAAAATGATTGATTAAACGCTAAGACTCCAAACAGTACACATGGGATTAAAATGAAAGAGAATGAATCTATTAGAATATGAATATTATAGGAACTTTTGATCGAAAAATAAAAAGTAGAGGAATATCTACATTTCCAGGTAGTATGAGTTAGACTGTTAGAGTTTGGGGATTTCCGGCATCATTTCCGACTAAAGTCCGATCTTGTTTTCTCTTCATCTCTCCCTTCTTTTGGGTTGTATTTGTGCTGCATGCATTGCTTCTCCGTCTTTCTTCGGCTCTCTTAGCTTCCTTCCTCCTCGTTGATCTCTCTGGCTTTCTATCTCTCGCAGATAAGTGCTTCTATCTCTTTCTTCTCTCAACTTTTATTATAAATGGCAGATAACCTCTGGACCTCTCTGCAGAACCTCAATCTTGGTTGTGACCGCACGCCATTTCAACCGACCATTGATGGCCAACAACAACGCGATAACAACCATCGCTTGAGCCTCTTTTTCAAAACTGTGAACCCGGTTCATCAACGTGTTCATCCTTTGAAGCAGACGATGCCGATAGCTTGGAAATTGGAAAATCGTGTAACCAGCAGAGTAATCGATGATACCACGGTCCAATTCTTCTTCAAGTCTGAGCATCACTTGATGCATGTCCTCGAAGATGGTCCCTGGACCTTTAAAGATTGGATGCTAATTACTGATCGATGGACTCATCGTTGGTCCCCCGATTATCTTCAGAAAATCTCCTTTTGGGTTAAATTTCTCAATATCCCTGATGAATTTCGCGATGAAGCCATGCTGAAAGAAATTGGACAAAATATTGGGGTTGTTGAAGAAGTTAGATTGAAGGAGCCTATTAACAATAAATCAGCGGAAGCCTGGGCTAAGATTTCCCTATCAGCTGCCTCCAACCTCATCTTTGCTCTTCATATTCAATTCCGAAGAGGAGAAGCACCAACTCTTATCCGCTTCCAGTTTGCTAAACTTCGAAAGTTCTGCTTCAAATGTGGCTCGTTAAGTCACGATCAATCTCTCTGTCTTGTTCAACCTGATGCTGTTGTGCCGGATTATATTCCGTTGGAGATCCCCCAACAGCCGTCTCTGCCGGATATCCCTATTGTGCCTGCTATCCAAACTATGCAGCGCAGTGGCCGTCTTCTTCTAGAACAAACTCGGAAATGAAAAGCAGATGATCAAATTCTTGAAGACACTGCATCTTCTAGCCATCAGCTTAAGGCCAAACGTCCAGTGCCTTTAACTATCAAAGGGAGGGCGGATATCCCGAAACCACCACTCTCAGAATGAAGATTTTGCACTGGAACTGTCAGGGACTTAGGAACACCCTGACAGTTCAATCTCTTTTTGGAATCAAGTCTCATTTTGCTCCAGACTTGATGTTCCTCACAGAAACCATGACCGAGGACCCTTTTGTTCAGCATCTTTGTTCTCAGTTAGGTTATTCAGGATCTTATTTAGTTTCTCCTCTTGGAAGGAAAGGTGACATTGCAGTATTTTGGAAGCAGGATGTGCACATTGAGTGCCCTGCTGCACCTTCTCCCCATTATAATACTTTTTGGTTGCGTTCTGGCTCCTCATCTTTTAACCTTAAATATCTTTATGGACCTCCTAATAAAATAGAACGACAGGCTCTATGGAACCACTTAGTTGCACTCTCTGGACAAACAAGCAACCCCTCCAATTCTGTTCTTTATTTTGGTGATTTTAATGATATCATCTCAAACACAGAGAAGTTTGGGGGCAAGCTTAGACCAGAAAGTTCCTTTTCATCTTTTAGAAGATTTACTTCCTCTCTGGGTTTAGTTGATCTTAAATATCATGGTGGGAAGTACACATGGAGTGGTAAACGATATAATCATCATGTTAAGACTCGCATTGATAGAGCCATGGTTTCAGCTGACTGGTTTTCTAACTTTCCCAATGCCTATGTCTCCTTGCTGCATTGGACAACATCTGATCATAGAGCTATCCTGTTGGATACCAATGATCTTAAATGGAAGGGCAAACCACAGTTTAGATATGATATTAGATGGAACAATATTCCAGAAGTAGATCAAGCAATTCATTCTCTCTGGAATCAACATTGCCTCCACCTTCAGCCTCAACACTTTATGAAAGGACTAGACCACTGTAAGCAGAGACTCCTTCAATGGAAGAAGGATAATCCAGACAATTCCAGTCACCAAATTCACGATCTTCAGTTCCAACTGCACAACATATATCAACAACCTCAAGTGGATTATCAACTGCTCAAGGATGTCAAACTTCATCTTCGGAATGCCTATCACAATGAAGAATTATTTAATAGGAAGAAAAGCAGAGTTGCTTGGTTATCAGCAGGAGATCAAAATTCCTCATACTTCCACTCAAAGGTCAAACAGAGAAGATCTCAGAACCGTATAGTGATGGCTGAAGACGTAGATGGATCTATTCATCATGATCCTGTTAAAATACAGGAAGTATTCATTTCCTATTACCATTCCTTGTTTAACGCTTCTACTGAGGCATGTACTGAGCATTATGATATTTTTTCTGGTTTACAGCCTCGTGTAACTGCACAAATGAATTCAACTCTGACAAGAATGGTTACTGATCATGAGATCCAACAAGCTCTTCAGCAAATCAATGGTGATAAAGCTCCTGGACCAGACGGATTCACATGACATTTCTACAAGGCTCACTGGACTACCCTTAAAGCCTCAGTCTCTGCATACATCTACAAATTCTTTGAACAAGGTATCCTTCCTCAAGGTATTAATCATACTAACATCTGCCTTATACCTAAATCACCCAATCCCATCAACCCTAAAGACTTTAGACCTATTAGCCTGACAAATGTAGCTTATAAGCTCATTTCTAAAATACTTGCCACAAGACTCAAACCTTTTCTTAATCAACTAATATCTGTTAACCAATTTGCATTTATCCAAGAAAGACAGATAACTGACAACATATTAATTGCCCAAGAGCTTCTTCATTCTTTGAACACAAAGAAGAGGAAAACTCCATCAGTGGTTTTTAAACTAGACATATCAAAAGCATTTGACACTGTTAATTGGAGTTTTCTGATGTTTATGCTTCGTAAGTTGGGTTTCTCAGAAATCTGGTGTTCTTGGATCTATGCTTGTATTTCCACCCCTACATACTCTGTTCTCCTCAATGGCACACCTTATGGCCATATCAAGCCTACCAATGGTTTAAGGCAGGGAGATCCTATCTCTCCATTTCTCTATCTTATGGTCTCTGAAGGTCTCTCATACCTCTTGAATGACTTGGTTCATCGTAAATACCTGGAAGGTTACAAAGCTAGTAAAAATGGGCCATCAATCTCACATTTATTTTGCTGATGACTGTTTGGTTTTTGCAAGAGCTTATGATCAAGATTGTAGAGCATTGCGTGATGTATTATCCCTTTATGGTAAACTCTCTGGTCAGAAGGTTAATCTCCTCAAATCCTCAGTTATTTTCAGCAAACACTGTCCTTTAGGAGCACAAAGAATGGTCCTGCGTTTAACTAAGATCAGACGTTTTGGTGGTATCAATCAATACTTGGGTTTGCCTGAAACAATAGGCAGGAGCAAGAAGGACACATTTGCTTTTATTTTACAAAGAGTTGAAAGGAAAATTCAAAGTTGGACAACTCAATTTCTTTCGTTTGCTGGCCGAGAAGTTTTGATTAAATCAGTTATAACTACTATACCTGCTTATCTCATGTCCTGCTTCATTCTCCCAACTGGTCTTCTTAAGCGCATCACTAGTCTTATCAGGAAGTTCTGGTGGCATACCTCCAATACTGGTAAGGGTATTAGTTGGGTTTCTTGGCAGAAGTTAACCAAACCTAAAGATGAAGGTGGTGTTGGTTTTAAAGATCTTGAATCTTTTAACACTGCTCTTTTGGCTAAACAAGGATGGCGTATCATTACTCATTCTGATCTTTTGCTTAGTAAGGTTTATAAGGCTAAGTATTTCTTGAAACAGCAAGCTCTGGATTCAGAGTATAAGACTGGTAACAATTATGCTTGGAAGAGTATCCATAGAGGCATTCAACTATTGAAAGAGCATACGCATTGGGAGTTAGGAGATGGCCAAACAGTTCGAATCTGGAAAGATAAGTGGTTACATAAACCTGTATATTCACCAGCTACTCTTCCCCCTTTTCGTGTGGATTCCAATCAGAAAGTTTCCTCTTTGTTCTCATCTTCTATTTCAGATTGGAATATTTCTCGAGCTTCCCAGTACCTTTTGCCTCAAGATTGTGCAGCCTTAAGCACTATCAAGCCCTCTTCAGTTGGAGTTAAAGACCAACTCCTCTGGAATTACACACCATCTGGTGATTATTCAGTGAAATCAGGATACATATACCTCAATCAAGACCATTCTCTCACTTTGCCTTCCACATCCACTTTACATACTCTCTCAAAGACCATCTGGAAACTGGATATTCAACCCAAACTTTGTCACTTTATATGGAGAGTGTTACATCAAGGACTGGCAGTGGGTGTCCAAATGCACAAAAGAAACTTAGTTCCCATCACAACCTGCTACCTCTGTGGTGAGGAACAAGAATCAGTACTCCACTTATTCTTTCACTGTAGGGTTTCCACAGAGGTTTGGGAGTTATGTGGCTTTAATGTTCAACATAATCCCTCTGATCTTTCAACAGCACTACAACACTTATTAATTCCATCTGATTCTAGTCCACACCGTCCTGAACTTGCTGTTCACATCCTCTGGAGAATCTGGAAGTTTAGAAATGATTTAATCTTTAATGGAGTCAAGAGGGGCCTTCCAGATATTATTAATATGGCCATAGCCAGTTTAAAAGAATGGCAATCCTTGCCAATTTCTTTAACACAATCTTTTCAGGAACAACATCCAATTTCCCCTATTAACTACCACTGCTTACATACTGATACTAACCACTTCTTTCTCTACACATATGCCTCCTGGATCACAGCACACGATCGTATTGGAACAGCTTGGTTGTTCACCAATGGTGTTGATCTTATAGCATATGGCTCCGGTGCAGGACCTCCTATGGAATCAGTCTTTCACGCTGAGGCATATGGAGTCTTCTTCGCAATACGTTCAGCCAATACACTCGGCTACACCAACATTCATCTCTTCAATGATAATGCACGTTTAATGACACTACTTCAACATTATCATTCACCTACCCGAATTTCGGAATTACGACACGGCTCTGCGACAATACTTCTTCAAGATATTTTAGCCATGAGTCAACGATCAATCTCTTCTTTTACTTATCTATCTAGATGTAATTTTGGCTTTGTTGATAATCATGCAAAGCATGCGCGTTTGTCTAATGGATTACAGTTTGTTAAATGTTTGCGTTAATATAGTCTTAGTTTCAGCCAAAAAAAAAATCTACATTTCCATGTTTCCAAGATGAATGAGTGGAACACTCATACTATGATTTTTATTGCAAACTGTTGTGCGTTTGCTTTGGTTTTCTAAAGCGAGAAGATGAGATATCATCAATTAAAGTAAAAGAACAAATAGCTATAGACGAAAAACAACATTCTCTCACTTCTTTCTCTCTCTTTCTTTTTTCTCTAGAAAATTGAAAAGGCGAAAAGGAGCCAAAGAACCCACCACCGCAATCGCCTGAAAACGACCTCATGCGCCGCATCTGAAGACCTTCGGTGACTCCAACTCTATGAGGTGATCTAAAACTTATGAGCAGGTGAAACCAGTCTTTGGGCGGCGTCGGAAGCCTTATGCAACCTTATACTACTAGACGACGGTGGATCTGGCACCGCCGGCCATACCACAATCGCTGGGAGCCTGGTTTGTCCTCCTCCTTTTACGGTTGTTGAAGATTATCAAATCTGTCTCCGCAGCTCAATTTCTCGACCAATTCTTTCAATGCATGTCAATTTCCTCTCATTGTGGCTTCCGGTCGGCGGTCTCTTTAGACTATGGGGATGATTGGTAGTGGCTTTTTTGGCTTGAAAATTTTTTACAAGCCATTAAAGCCATGTTTTTACCAATCAAGCTTTTTTAGATTTTTTGGTAGTAAAAGACATAAAAGCTAACTTTTGTTTGCTTTCTTTATTTTCAAAAGCCATCAATGGCTAGCTTTTATAACTTTAAACAATTAAATATTTTTTATTATTTTCACCAAATTAATGTAAAATTTATATATAATTCAATAAAACAAAAAGTAAAAAATTTTAAATACAAAAAAAAATCTAAAATAAAAAAATTAAATATAACATAAAATAATCCCACTTATTAAACATATATTAAAACATAATAAAATTTCTAACATAACTAAATAAAACTATAGTCTGAAAAAGAAGTCGATCCTCTCTCCATTTTGATTGCTCGTTGTAGATAATTAATAAGATGTTCGTCGTTTGACAATCTCAAAATCATTTGTCTCGCTGATTCATTTTTTCTATCAATGACATAATATTCCAATAGAAAATCGAATTATATTTGATATTAGAAATTTGGTGTACACGACGTACAACTCTCTCCCTGTATAATCCCATGGCTTCGCCAGCAACTCGGATGGTCTATGATCTTCTATCATATGCCATTGAAATTTCAGATTTTTCATTACGAGTTGATATTTATGTTGGCATCCTTAGACATGTTGTTTAAATATATTTATGTTGGCATCCCGAGATCATCATATGATGCAAAAGTTCTTTCGCTTGCTATGGAAGGTGATCCTAATTTCCCTCATCCACATGAAGGTAAATATTACCTCAGAGATTCATGATATGCATTACGTTGTAGATTTTTGTGCTCATATAGAGGAGATCGATATCATCTAAACTCATTTCACAACCAACAACAGGAAAGAAACTATAAAGAAATGTTTAATCGTCGTCATTTATCACTTCGATCTGTTATTAAGAGAACTTTTGGAGTTTCGAAAGGGAAATGGCGAGTTATGAAAGATGAAGCAAGATATCAAATTTCTACAATGCGAAAACTTGTGGTAGCAACAATGACCCTCCATAATTCTATTCGTAAATCAAACATCGAGGATCCTGGTTTTCAAGCAGAATATATGCAAGTAAACGAAAATAATCCAAATGAAGAAAACTCGTCAAATGGGGTGGAACCAGATGCTACTTCAAGACAATATATGGAAGATGTCTGTGACGAAATTGCTAACGCTATGTGGGCTAATTGACGCTAAATATTTTATTTAGTGAATAATTTGAATTATGTTCAATTGTTTTTATGATCTTTGTTTTGAATAAGTTATGTATAATTCTAAATTTTGAAATCAATAAAAAGATTTAATAATTTTGCGCATACATGAAAAAATAATAATGTGTAAACTTATGTTTTGTCATTACGTAGTGAAAAATATATGACATAATATTATTTTAGAAAATATTTTTTTTATTATTAAAAGTAACAGTCACAACTTTTACTGTTTTGATTACCAATCATACTTTTATTATCATTTTTTCAAAAAAGTCACAGCCGTTACAGATAAAATCTCTGCAGCCAAAAGTTGGCAGTAAAAGCCAGGAGTAATAGTTGCTACCAATCAGGCTCTAAAGAGGCTGATTGGAAGTTTGTCCTCGCCAAGCCAACTTTGTCTTCTCCTGGCGCGGATCTGCAGTTTAGACTTTGGCTGCTCCTCTAGAGTTTTCTTCAAAGAGATTAGGGTTCCAGGGTAAACTAGGTTCAATTGCAAAATTGCAACCAGTTCTTTAACTGGGTTAATTTGGTTATTTATGATTTCTGGTTAACTGGTGTATAGGATTGGGTCTGAATCGGGATGTAATGGGTCTAATCTGGACTATTAATATTTTTAATTTGAAAAACTGTGTTACAAAAAAAATAAAAAAATAACAATCGGTTCAACGATGGCATAAGTAAGTTAATATTGTTTTCTTAATTCGGTGTGCGACAACCAAATTATATCCACACGAACTTCTAAAGAATAAGATATAGCAGCCTACGCTTGTTACTAGTTAGAATATAAAAATAAAATATTTTCCAAATTCGTTTTTTATTTGGAATATATCAACAAAACGTTCCAACAAAACCGTCATGGTTCCCTTTGGTCCATTGCCATTTTTGGCTAGTTATAGCCTTGTTTAAGGGGGAGTTTGGCAACGAAGTAAGTGGAGTGGTAGAGCATGATATAAGCCATCTAAATTAAGCATGTCTTTAAAATTATACTCACTTCTCTGAAATTTTTTATTACCATATAAATTGGATCACAAGTTAGTCGTCTAGTTCTTCAATCTCTTCTCTTTAGTGTTTGTAGAAATGAATTTCTTGATAAACTTTATTGTGTTGTTTCTCCTTGTGAATGGTATCACATCCAACAAAGTGGCGAATTCACTCATTCAAGATTCTTGCAAGAAACTTTCAGAATATAAGGAACCAAATTACTACAAGTTATGCGTCGCATCTATCCAAGAAAATCCGGAAAGTAAGAAAGTGAAAAATATCAATGAATTAATTGTAATAGCGGTGAAAAACGCTAGATCGAACATGACGAATGTGAAAGAAATTGTGGATAAGATTCTCAAAGAAAAGATATATAAGAATAATCAGAGTGAGACAGTGTTGCGTAGTTGCCTTAAATATTATACTGATGGCACTGACTCGTTAACCAAAGCTTTAGAGTATATTAAAAAACGTGATGACAAAAGAGTCCACGAGAGTATTAGCTATGCAAGAATGATTCCAAAAGCTTGCGAGTTAGGATTCAATGCCTCTAAACTGACGTCTCCAGTGACCAAAGAAAACAATGTTCTCTACGAGTTAGTCGATATTCCTATAATTTTTTTGATTACAATGTCCATGTAAAATTTGTTCACCGTTTATTGTCTAGCCAGAGAGTCTGTTAGCTTTATGCTTTTAATGTGTTTTTATTGTGATAAGAAAACTGGTAATCAAAAATACAAAAGTACTAAAATCTGTGTTAGTGCAGATACAAGCGAAAAGCTTAATTGACATTGTCAGAAACAAATTGTTACTTAATCCCCGTGGCATCGGTTAAACTCCGAACCTTAAAACTTAAAGATCTATCTATAGATTTAAGGATGCTTCATCTTCATGTCAATTTTCGGACCGGTATACATTTTTTTATAAAGGTTTGTATTTATTAATCAAGATATAGTCCAATACACATTTCAACCCAACAACACAAAAGACAAACATATAAACAAAAACTACCACATCCGAAATGAGTTTTCCCCAATCCGTCTACCTTTGGGCTTAGTTTAGCAACGACTCACGGCTCTAATGGTCCCCGCAACACCACCATGAGATAGAAGCCTTTCTCTCCTCCTCTGGTGGATAGACCCAAAAACGCCTTAAGGTTCTTGCCACGACGCTGCAGACAGATTTGGCCAGAACGCGTTGCCACACCCACACATGGCTGCTACACCCGCAACTAAAGCTTCAGTGAATCTGGAAGAAGAAGGTGAAAGCTTTGAGCGGTGGTGGGAGAAAGGAGAAATGGAGAACTTTTCGGCTCTGCATTCATCATCGATCATAGGAGATGCGGTGCAGAGATTGTGGCTCTATAGGATACAATCATAGCCAATGATTTATACATAAGTTTAAATGTGTAAATATTAACTTACCATTCTTAATCATAACTCTCTGTATATATACACTTATATTTTATAATGAGAATTACTTTTGACCTAGTCGAATATGTTATCAGAGCAGTGATCTACACCTATCTTTGCCGCCGGTCACCTCTGCTCTCTCTGTCTCGCTTCTCTCTCTCTTTTTTCTCTGTTTCATTTCTCTGCACTTCTCTCTGCTTCCTTTCTCTACACTTCTCTCTATTTCATTTTTTCTCTGTATTTTCTCTTCATCTCTTACTTACAGGTTCTTGTGGTGTACCTATACCAATGTCAGAGACCTCTGGGAACGTAGAAAGGACCTCTGTCTTCAATGTGTAGAACCTTGAAGCCACTCTTCTCTCCATAAACATGCCTAATGTGCAGAAACTGAATTCCACTAATTATCTCATGTGGAGCAAACAGATTAAAGCCTTGCTGGAAGGACATGAGCTGCATCGATTCCTCACACCTTCCACTCATATACCAGCACCTACAGTCACCATTGATGGGGTTGTAAGTGAAAATCCAGCGTATTTGGCGTGGACTCGTCAAGACCGTCTCCTCTTCAGTGCTTTACTTGGAGCGATTTCACCTTCCGAGCAATCTATTGTCTCGAGTGCAACAACCTCTGCTGAGATATGGGATCAACTTCTCACCACCTTCGGTAATCCCTCTCGAGGGCACATCAAGCAGCTACGGTTCCACATAAAAAGTTGTGTTAAAGGCACTAAGACCATCACTGAGTATTTGTGGTTGATCAAGGCTAAAGCAGATGACCTCTCACTCTTAGGTAAACCGATGGAGCATGAAGAATTTGTTGAACATGTACTTTCTGGTCTGCCGGAATAATACAAGCTTAAAGTTGATGCGATCAATGGTCGTGACCGCCCCATTACATATGCCGAACTTCATGAATGCTTGGTGAATCGTGAAGCAATGATAATCTATTCTGGAACTTCATCCGTTACACCCATTGTTGCTAATGCTGCAGAGTCACGAACGTCAGATTCCCTGTGCTTTAACACTCAACACCATAATCCTTCTCAGCCCCGTAATCGATTCAACCAGCAACTCCAGACTCACAATACCGGCTCCTACACTTCACCATGCTCCAACAGCAACTACAATAACTCAGGTTCGTGTCCTTATCTCGGTCGTTGTCAAATCTGTGGATTGCAGGGACACAACGCCAAGTTCTGCCCTGAATTTCGTATGGCTCGTGGAAATCAACCGCCGTGGCAATCTGGTTCTATGCATCAATCCTGGCAGCCTTCTGCTCATCCAGCACACATGTCCGACACTTCAACTTGGTTACTTGATTCCGGTGCCAGTCATCACATGACCTCGGACTTGGAAAATCTGTCTTTACACACACCATATCAAGGCAGCGATGATGTTGTAATTAGTGACGGGTCTGGACTTTTCATCACTCATTCTGGTTTAATTTCTACTCCTTCTTATACTAATCTGTTCTTGTTACGTAATGTTCTATGTGTTCCATCTATCTCCAAAAATTTAGTCTCTGTTTTTCAATTGTGTCTTACTAATGGTGTCTCTATTACTTTTACACCTACTTACTATCAGGTGAGAGACCTTCAAACCGGGGCTCTTCGTCTTCAAGGCAAGCCTAAGGATGGCACCTATGAGTGGGCTATCATTTCTTCATCTAAGTCTCCTATTCTTGCTTTTGCTTCCACCCTCAAGACTAGCTTAGTAGATTTGCATTCTAGGCTAGGACATCATGCTTTTGATATTTTAAAAACGATTGTTTCTGAGTTTCATTTACCTATTACATCTTCGGCTTCTATAACTAAACCTTGTGTTGCTTGTTCTATCAATAAGATGCATAAGTTAACATTCCATGATTCTACTCTTGCTTCGTTTAAATTGCTTGAAATTATTTTCTGTGATGTATGGACGTTCTCAATTGATGGTTACAAATATTATGTTATTTTTGTTGATTACTTTACTTGTTATACTTGACTTTATCCGTTGAAAAAGAAATCTGAAGTTCATGGTGTTTTTGTTTGATTTAAGACATTGGTAGAAAATAAATTTGATCTTAAAATCAAAACTTTATACTCTGATAATGGTGGTGAATATATTGGGCTTGCACATTTTTATCAATGCATGGTATTTCTCATTTAACTAGCCCACCACATACACCAGAACATAATGGTATTTCTGAAAGATGGCATCGTCATATTGTTGAAACGGGCTTAGCTTTACTTTCACATGCATCTATGCCTCGCACGTATTGGTCTTATGCATTACCCACTGCTACTTATTTGATTAATCGGATGCCTACCTTTGTTTTAAGCAACACATCGCCCTTTCATCGTCTGTTTGATCTTGAGCCAAATTATTTCAAGTTGCGTGTTTTTGGGTGCTTATGTTTTGCTTGGTTGAAACCATATACTTCACATAAACTTTATCCTCGCTCGTCCCCTTGTGTGTTTCTTGGTTATTCTACTTCTCAAAGTGCATATATTTGTTTAGATCGCATCACCTCACGTATCTATGTCTCACGACATGTGTCTTTCACGAGTTGTCTTTCCATTTAGTCTTGCAGGTCTTCTTCGCATACCCGAGGCTAAGACAGCTTCAAGCTCTTCTTCATGTTCCCCGATGTCTGTTATTAGACCTGATGCAGTTTACTCCCATGGATGATGTATACCAGCATCCACAGAACCTGGTCTGTTACCTACACCGACATTGACACCAATACCACCTGTCTCGGCTCCAACTGTTGTTCCACATAACTCTGCTTCACCTGCTGGTCACGTATCAACACCAGCCACATCTCTACCTGATCCGAGTGTACAAGCTGCCAATTCCACTCCTCCTATTACCAGGCGCAATACCCATATCCGGAAAGCTCATGCCAAGCTTAACTTACACACATCAATCCATCAGATTCAAGAAACCTCACCATCCACCGTGGCTCAGGCTCTTAAGGACCCGCGATGGCGTCAGGAAATGCAGTTTGAAATCGACTCACTTCAATGAAACATGACCTACACTCTTACCTCTCCTAAACACACTTCAAATGTTGTTGGTTGTCGTTGGATTTTTACAATTAAACACTTGTCTAATGGTGCTGTTGACAGGTTCAAAGCGAGGCTTGTAGCGAAGGGATTTCATCAACGTCTGTGCATTGGTTTCACGGACACCTTCAGTCCCGTTGTGAAGCCAACAACCATTCGACAAGTTCTTAGCATTGCTGTCTCGTGCCATTGGCCTCTTCGTCAACTCGATGTCAACAATGCCTTTCTTCAAGGCACTCTCGAAGATGAGGTTTACATGACACAACCACCGGGTTTTCATGATCCCCTCAACCCGTCCTTTGTGTGCAAACTACATAAGGCTATCTACGGTCTTAAACAGAGCTTGGTATAATGAGCTTAAAAGTTATCTACTACACTATAAATTTCTCAACTCACTTGCAGATGCATCACTCTTTGATTACAATAAACATGGCACGTTGATCTACATGCTTGTTTATGTAGATGACTTAGTCATCACCGGCAACAAACCGGATCAGCTTCAATGCTTCATTGACTCCCTTTCCACTCGGTTTTCTCTTAAAGATTTAAATGATTTATCTTATTTTCTTGGGATTGAGGTTCACCGTACATCTAAAGGTCTTATATTAACCCAAACTCGTTACATTGCAGACTTGTTACATCGGACTAAGATGCATGACGCCAAACCGGTCCCGACGCCTCTATGTCCATCACAAACTCTTACACTCCGTGACGGTGATCCACTCCCTCAAGCTAAGGAGTATAGGGCTGTCATCGGGAGTTTACAATATCTCTCTCTGACCCGGCCTGAAATTAGCTTTGTTGTAAACAAACTCTCTCAATTTATGCATCGCCCGACAACAACACATTGGGCTGCCGCCAAAAGACTCCTTCGTTACCTCGCCGACACAATGCACAAAGGTATCTTCTTCTATGCTCGAAATTCTCCACTGATTCATGCCTTTACTGATGCAGACTGGGCAGGAGATCGTGATGATTATAAGTCAACCGGCGCCTATCTTGTTTACTTTGGGAGTCATCCCATTGCCTGGTCATCCAAGAAGCAAGGAGGTCTTACCCGTTCATCCACCGAGGCAGAATATAGATCGATCGCTGCCACAACCACGAAACTCACTTGGCTACTTTCACTTCTCACGGAACTTAGTATCCGACTTCATAACACACCTACCATCTACTGTGACAACAAAGGCGCCACCTACCTCAGCGCAAATCCCGTTTTTCACTCTCGCATGAAACAACTTGCTCTTGACTATCACTTTGTTTGACAAAAGGTTCAGTCTAAAGAACTTCGAGTACAACATGTCTCAACACATGATCAACTAGCGGATGTGCTTACCAAGCCACTTAATCGGGCACGGTTCCAATACATGTGTGACAAGATCGACTTCACCACCGGTGCTCCGTCTTGAGGGGGGATATTAGGATACAATCATATCCAATTTATACATAAGTTTAAATGTGTAAATATTATCTTACCATTCTTTATCATAACTCTCTGTATATATACACTTATATTTTATAATGAAAATTACTTTTGACCTTGTCTAATAGGCTCGAAGTGATGTTAAAATGGGCGGGCCCGTCCCGATTAGACCCGCCCCGTTTAGACCCATACCCATTTATACCCATACCCGTTTAAACCCATTTAAGTTACGGGGTCTAATCGTCCATTTAAAACCCGCAGAAACTCTTAAACCCATTTAAACCCATTTAGACCCGCTTAAATATATTGGACATAATATAAGATTTTAATTGCATTATTATTTTATTATAATTAATATGCTATTATAATTTTCTACTAATATATGTATATTGTAAATTTTACATAATTTTTAATTCAAAATTATAAATTTCAAATTTTCTTTGTTTTTTAATTTGTAAATTTTAATTTTTAATTTTTACTTTTTAATTTTTAATTTTTAATTTTTACTTTTTTAATTTTAAATTTTTAATTTTAAATTTTAAATTTTAAATTTTTATTTTATTTTTATTTTTAATTTTTAATTTTTAACCTTTAATTTTTAATTTTTATTTTTTACTTTTTAATTTTTAGTTTTTTAGTTTTTAATTTAATTTTTAGTTTTTAATTTTTAACTTTTAGTTTTTAATTTTGAATTATGAATTTTTTAATTTTTAATTTTGAATTTTGAATTTTGAATTTTGAATTTTTGAATTTTAAATTTTAAATTTTAAATTTTTATTTTTTAGTTTTTAATTTTAATTTTAATTTTAATTTTTTTAGTTTTTAATTTTTAGTTTGTTAAGTTTTTGATTTGAATTTGAATTTTAGTTTTCAATTCTAATTTTAATTTTAATTTTAATTTTAAAATATTTTTTTATTTAATTTTTGTGATTATAATTATTTTGTGTTAAACATATCTAAATGGGTACCCGTTTAAAAATGAGAGCCCGTTTAATAATTGGGTTTTAAAAGGGTACCCATTTAGAACCCATTAATTTTATACCACTTAAATGAGTCTAAACGGGCTTTTATTTTCTTAAAAGCTCGTTTAGACCCGCGAAAAATAAAGCCCATTTTAACATAACTAGGCTCGATCGATGAGGCGGCGGAGGCTCTCCGACACTCTCGTTGTCTCTAGATCTCGAGAGAGATTAGAGAGAAGGAAAGAGAGAAAAATAATTGCTAGACACTTGAAGACAAAGCTTCCAAATTGCTTCAAAGTTGAACTCGTTTAATATGTGATTGTTGAATCAAAATTTAACAAGTAGGTTTAAATCTTAGATCTTGTGGGTAAAAACTGGGAAGAATTTCATATTTCATTCAGAAATAATTACATGAGTATTTATAGTAAAATACATGCTCAAAATCGTAATTACATCAATTAAACCTAATGGGCTTCAAGTTGGAAAGCCTAGCTCATCAGATCGGCCCATCTAGGTCTTGCTCTCCTGGGTCCCTTTCTCCTCTTGATGTCGGCGAAGAGCTGGGCCTTGAGTTGAAATGGGCTTTTAGGATAGGTGCTATACCTAGTATCAACAGTTAGTCCCCCCAGGTCGGCGATGGATTCGTGAATCGGCGATTGATCTTCTAAAATAAAGTCCATTTCGGCTGTGAAGTGCATTAAATGCTTCGTAGGCTTTATCGAATCATCTTCGTAGGGAGAAGCTAACAGGTCATACCTTTATAGTTTCCCACGTGCAATCATTACGTATCTCAGTAACCGCTACTTCCCCGGGTATAAATACCTCATCGCTACTTCATTCCAAGACTTCACATTTTCAGAATTCCTTTACAGGTAAAATCGCTCTCCCTTCTCTCTTCTTTCTCTTTCTAGAATTTTCAGCTCGGCGGTTAACGCAAATAGCTCGGTGATTTGCTGATCATAAACTATGTCTTCATCTCGTGTTAATCTTGCTGAATCCTCTGCTTCTCGTGACGACCTGCGTGTCGTCGAGGTAGAGGCAGATCTGGAAGAACGAGTTCCCCAAGGCAACTGGGCCGCTCCAAATGACGAACTGACGGGTCTCGCGCCTACGAAGTGTGACGAGGAATCAATTCGGGATCTCGTCCGAGACTTCCCTTCCTTAAACGGGATTCCGATTATAATCCCTGAACCGCATCAAAGACCATGGGATTGCCCCCAAGGTTATGTATATTTGTACGAGTCCCTGTTTAAAAGATGTAATCTCTGGTTACCCTTGCCGAAGCTGCTAATATCGTACTGCGCTAGACGGAAGATTGCGATTTCACAGCTGTCTGCTCCTTCAATCAGGCAAATGATTGCCCTAATGGCCCATGCTCACGAATTTCAGGTGGAGCTCGGCGTTAGGTACATGGAAAACATGTCGTCAATCAATCCGATTCTGCAGAAGGGGCCAAAGATAAACACCAGCTTCGTCTATATCAACTTCAAGCCTCAGTACAAATTGATAACTGTTGGTTCGCGAGACAAGATCCACGCATGGAAATCAAAGTATTTCTTTTTGAAGGTCGTCCCACAATCAGTGGGAGATGTAGGAAGAATCCTGAGAAAAAAATGGGCGGAGACCTTCGGTAGATACCACCTAGGACCGCCGAGCTGACATATGTGGAGATTTTTCTTTGAAATGTTCCTAACTCGGCTTTTCCTGTTTATTGTAGATATGCATTGCAACGTTGGTCCGTTTCCTGGTAACTTCCTTGAGGACTCCAAAAGATTCCGAGAAGCAGGAGCCTACCACATCAAACAATTTACCCGTGCTCGCATCGAACAGAGCATTCCGTTTATCAACGCTGGTAAGGATATATGGCAATTTATCATTCTAGCAGTACGTTAATACGTCTAATTGTGACTTAAACTCCTTGTACAGCTAGTTGGGACCTCAACGTCTGTCCTATAAAGAAAACTAAAAAAATGGGTCATCCACCTCCAATCACAGACTACAAATCGAGCCTTGAGAAGTCTGCCTCGAGCTCGAAAAGGAGGCATGACCAAACATCTGCCTCTGCTGGTAGCGGAGATTCCTGTCCTCCTCTGGTTCGCAGAAAGAGGCGTCGATCCAACTGGGATCAAGACTCTCGAGAGGTGCTCGTGACTGAAGAGGTTGAAGAGCCGAATCTAACTGTTGTTCCTGCTGAAGAACAAGGTTCGAGAGAAGAAGTCCTTGCTGGGGGACAAACAGCGAATGAGGGTGTTCCTACTGGGGAACACCAACAATAAGAAGAAACCGTAGAGGAACAGTTGGAAGTTCCTCTTGCAGATGTGCATATCGCCGACCTGTCCGTTACGCTGCCTACTCCTCCTACTGGAACTCCGACGACTTCCCAAATCTTGGGAGAGATGACCAGGGACGTGGAGTCCCTGGATCCCAGTTTGAAGACATTTGCTGGAGAACTCCCGAGCCTTTTGAGAGCAGATGGTGATGATGATGATGGAGCAGGTGGTGATGATGAGGAGCAGGTTGAAGAGAGGGAAGAAGAAGACGAAGCTGCCAATCGTCAGGTTGCTGAGGGAGGAAGCTCCTAAACTGAAAGACTGGATAACTCACGAGGAAGCTGGGCTTTCTCATTTACGCATAGGGGCACACCGTTTGTTCAGGACAAACAAGCGTGTGCCGGTTTGGTGAACCGTCTTGGGGCCAATGGTCTGATCGTTCCAGCTGTAGATCGGATGTTGGCTCCAGAAGTGTATGAAACGTTGTCTCGGCAAGCTTGCCAGGTATGCTTGTGTCTTTATTTCTGTTTCTTACTGCAATTACAAGTGCTAACTCGGCATGTGTTTGGTGGCAGACTATGGCGACGACCAACGAGCTAGTCGCATTCTACAAAAATAAACTCCGGTCTATGGCTGGGGATGAAGACGAGCTAGAGAAGTTGTTGAAGCTGGTGGACAAGTACAAGCAGCGCCTTGCCAAGGAACGGCTAAAGCTGGACAAGCAGGTGGAGGCCGTCAAGCAGCTGACTACGCAGGTAGCCGAGCTGAAGAAAATGCTATGTGATATGTCTGCATCCTCCACCAACGACATAGCTTCTTTGAGAGATGAGCTAAATGAGAAATGCGCTATTTCCGTGGCGGAGCTTCTCAAAGAGCAGGTGATCCGAGAGCAGATGAGTGCCAACGTTTTCGAGCTGCGAGAGGCCTACCATGCTCTCGAGAAGTTGCATGTAGCCGAGATGAAAAGGCTTTGACTCTCCCGAGCTTCAGAAGCTGCGTTAGCACGGCGAAAGGCTCAGGTTGAGTGTGCAACTAGGCTTGAGAAGCTGAGGCGGCACATAGAGGACCGGGACAAGGCTGATCCCATTATCCAAGAGTATGGCCAGGCTAAAGGGACTTTGGACTGCGTGCTGTTCATAGTTGACGAGGGTGGTGCTGTGCCACCTGAGATTATGGCTAAGCTCGAGGCAGACGTGGCGGAGTGTAAGGTGAAATACGATGCTATCGACATAACAAATGTCATGCCCGAGGACTTCTAGTTCCGACCTGCATTCAACGAACATGGTTCAAATTTGATCCAATCTGTTCCGGGGAGCTCGGAAGCCTATGCTGTGGCCCATCCTACAACTCCATCAACGCTGAGGGGTTAGCTGTTCCTTCAGAGAAGCTTTTACAGTTTTCTTAGGATTAGGGTCAGCTTGTTTTGTACATCTTGTGTTCCTTTGGGGGTAGCTGTCGTGTTTTCTTAGGATTAGGATCTGCGTTGTGTGTTGGTATTTTGCTTTTACTTTTGAAAGATATATGTTTTCAGATTTGCACATCTGTTAGGTCATCGTTACTGTTTTTGCGAACCTTGTAAGACTTGTCTTTTGATAATGGGAATAGAGCTTGAGCTCGGTGTATTTTGCATAATATTTTTTTCAACGAGTTATGGTTGTGATAAGCACGTCGGTTATTTGCCTTGCTTTTTGTTTTAAGATATGCGTATGTTATAAGTAGACATTTCTCTAATCCTTGTGCGAACTGAAACTACTTGACCAAAAGCCCGAAGGAGACGACCTGCAGATCGCCCCTTAAGCTCGGACGTTGTAACTTTGTACACGCCCAGTACTCGGCTTTAGGAGTACGCGAGCCGGAGCTCGGCATTTTCTTAATAGAGACTGTAGCTCGAAAATTGTGACTTTACACCTGTTCAGTACTCGTCTTTAGGAGTACGCGAGGCGGACCTCGACTTTTTGAAGGGTCTTTGGAGCTAAGACGAGAAAACTTCGATCTCGCCGACATCCCCGTCTTTGCACATGGTATGTGCGAGTTATGACTCGGCTTTGGTTTGTGGTGTTCTTATCGCAAATGTGCAGTTGGTACATCCGTTTATGCAGAAAAGTAATGTAAGAGACACCGAGATTAACTTAGGAGATCGGTATATGGTTGGAAAAAATATTTTTATTAAGTGAAATAACTGCACCCAGTGGGTTGCCTACGTACCTTATAAACAGGGATCAAGCCAAGTCGTAGTTCACGGTACAAAGGAACCTAAGAATCAAATCTCTTAAGTTTGGTGGCGTTCCAAGAGTCCGGGATCGGCGTTATGTCTGTAGATTTCATTTCGTATACTCCTGGTGTGACTATTTTTGAAACTTCATATGGGCCTTCCCATCGAGCTCCCAGTTTACAAGCGTTCTCTTCGGCAGTGTTCACATAGGTCATTCGTAATACTAAATCTCCTTATTCGAATCGTCTCCGCCTGACTCCTTTGTTGTAGTATCGTCTCGTGGTTTGCTGGTAGGCATGTATCCGATAAAGTGCTATGTCTCGGACTTCTTCGATGTTGTCGAGTGAGTCGAGGAGCATGGCGTCATTAACTGCTTCGTTCTCTGGCAACGTTTTTTGGCGTAAACTGAATACAGCTGCTTCGGATGGTGCTAAAGCTTTGATACCATGGGCCAAAGAAAACGGTGTCTAATTGGTAGACTGTCGAGGTGTAGTTTGGTAGGACCATATAACGCCATCTAGCTCGTCGACCCAACTTCCCTTTTTGGAATCAAGTCTTTTCTTTAGTCCGTCAACTATGGATTTGTTAATGGCCTCGGCCTGTCCATTTGCCTGCGGGTAACTCGGCGTAGAGTGGTTTAGCCGGATCTTCCACCTGTAACACGGACAATAAGTAGATAATTAGTATAAATCGACGTGTATGTCAAGGTTGTGGCTGGTTTGCCGTCCACCTGTCGCAGAAAGCCTGCACTGTTTTTGCACAGAAGTTAGTGCCGTTATCCGTTATGATCTCGTATGGGATGCCATGTCGGCATATTATGTTTTTCCAAATGAAGTCTTGTACCTGCAATGCTCACGGAGAATTCGAGTCATTAATGATCCTGTGCGTAGGGATCATCTTACCGATTTAGAAGTCTGTGGTATTTAGACATGAAACCTGTTTTGCTTTGACAGCTGTATATGATTCGGCTTCAACCCACTTGGTGAAGTAGTCAGTCATAACCAGCAGGAATTTATGCTTATTCGTTCCTTTTAAAAAAAGGTGTGACGACGTCCATCCCCTACTTCATGAATGGATAGGGATTGGTGGATGCATTTGATGGTTCGGTAGGTGCATGGTAAGTCGGTCTGTGTCGTTGGCACATCTTGCATCGTTTGGCGAACTCCTGGCTATCGTGTAGCATCGTGGGCCAATAGTGTCCGTGGTTCTTTATTCGTAATGCTAGGTAGCTTCCACTTGAGTGACTTCCACCTGGTGAAGTCCGGATAGTACCTTCTGCACGTCGTCTCCCGTAATGCATCGTAGTAGGATTCCGGATGCGGACCGCTTGTAGAGTTACCCATCTATGACGGTATACCTTGCTGCCTTAACTCGGAGTCGCCGTGCTGTCCATTTATCTTCGGGAATCTTTCCTGTAAGAATGTGTTCTTTTATTTTGGTTCGCCAGTCAGGTGGGCCATGTTGGTCTTGTTCTCCTTCGAATGATACCAGCTCGTCAATAGTATTAGACATTGCGGTGGTAATACTTGGTGAGGTTAAGTACTCCATCGGGATGGTTTTTTTTAGCTCCAGCTCGTTTGTTGAAGCCAAATTGGCTAGAGTGTCGGCAAGCGTGTTCTCATTTCGTGGAATCTTGGTTAGTTCAAAGCTTTCAAAACAGTTGGCCAATTTTTGGACCATTTAGTGGTATTGTAGCATCCTCTCGTTCTTTGCTGCGTATTCACCACTAAATTGGCTGGTGACGAGCTGGGAGTCGCAGAAAGCATGTATTCGTGAAGCGTCGAGGTTCTTCGCGAGTCGTAGACCTGCCACTAGGGCTTCATACTCAGCTTCATTATTGGATGCCTCGAACTTTATCCTGAAGGCTTGTTCGAGCACCTCACCAATTGGTGATTCGAGTTTGACACATGCACCTGATTCCTGTTTTCTTCGTGAACCATCAACGTAAAGATTTCATATGCTTGGTGAAGATGCGACCTTTGCCTCGTGTGGTATTTCTGTAACAAAATCTGCAAGAACCTGGGACTTTGAATATGTTCGATTCCGATACTCTATGTCGTATTCGCTGAGCTCAACCGCCCATTTGGTCAACCTTCTAGACTGGTTTGGGCTATGAAGGATAGTGCGTAGTGGCTGGTTGCTGAGTACGACAATAGTGTGTGACTGGAAATATGGTCGTAGTTTCCAGGCTACGGATACTACTGCTAGTGCTATTTTTTCAATGGGTGGATATCGCGTCTCGGCACCGTTGAGTAACTTTCTGACATAGAAAATCGACTTATGTTCCCCTGGCTTTCCTTGACTAAGACACCGTTAACTGCAGCTTCAGATACTGCGACGTAGAGGTATAGGATCTCACCATCTTCTGGTTTTGCGAGTACATGAGGCGTGGTTAGGTATGCTTTGAGTTCGTCGAATGCGACCTGGCACTTTGCATCCCACTCGATGCATTTTTTTGCTTTCAACATTTGGTGGAACGACAAGCTCTTATTGGTGGACCATCAGATGAATCTGTTTAATGCGGCAATGCGACCTGTGAGATTTTGTACCTCTTTCCTCATTCGTGGTGCCGGCAGGTTGAGGATAGCTCCGATCTGTTTGGGGTTCGCTTTGATCCTTCTTTTGGCGAAGACGTACCCTAAGAATTCATCAGACGTGACTCTGAAGGTACACTTGGCTGGGTTCAGTTTTATTCCGTACATATTCAATGTATCGAAGCATTTTGCCAAATGGCCGACGTGGTCGTTGGCCCTTGCAGATTTGACGAGCATATCATCAATATAGACTTCCATTGACCTGCCGATCTCGTCCACAAACATCTTCTTGACGATGCGTTTGTACGTTGCTCCTGCATTTTTCAACCTAAAGGGCATTACCTTGTAGCAATAGATTCCTCTGTCCGTAATATAGGCGGTTTTCTCCCGATCTGCTTGGTGCATCATGATCTGGTTATATCCTGAAAAAACATCCATAAACGTTAGGAGTTCAGTGCCTGCTGTAGCCTCGACTAATCTGTGTATGTGAGGTAGGGGAAGCTGTCTTTGGGACATGATTTGTTGAGGTCGGTAAAATCGACGCATATGTGCCATTTGCCATTCTGCTTCTTAACGACAACGGGATTGGCTAGCCATTCCAGGTACTTCACTTCGGCAATCGAGCTGGCTTTCAGGAGTTTCTTTACTTCGTCATTAACTGCTTGAGAACGTTCTGTTCCGAGCTTGCAGCGTTTTTGCTTTATCGGTTTGTAGCTTGGGTCTACGTTTAACTCGTTGCAGGTGATTGATGGATCGATTCCTTTCATGTCGTCCATAATCCAAGTGAAGGTTCCTACATTCTTTTTTAGTAGCTTGATTAGCTCGGTTTTATGGCTTCATCCAGCTCTTTTCCGATTCCTATGGTTCGATTTGGGTATTCGGCATAGATACTGACTTGCTCGACTTTATCAAGTTTCGGTGTGGAGTCATAGGTTGGCATTGGGCTCGCGGTTCTGTCCGACACTTGTAATGTTCGCGTCCGATGTTCTGTTAGGAAGCAAGTCCGAGCTACGCGTTGATTTCCTCTGATCGTCCACGTTCCTCTCTCCGTTGGGAACTTGATTCATTGGTGGTAGGTTGACACTGCGGCCTTAATGGAGTAAAGCCATGGCGTGCCCAGAATCACATTGAACGCCGAGTCCTGTTCTATAACAACAAAATTTGACCATTTAAGTGGACCCTCCGGCTTGGAAAGGCAACTTAATTGTTCCGGCGGATGAGACAGTTTCACCACTAATATCCGTGAGTGTCGTGCTGCCTTCCTTGATCAGGTCGGCATTGACTCCCATGTTGTCTAGCGTCCTTTTGAAGATGATATCAACCGAGCTACTTGTGTCGATAAGGATTCTTGCTACCTCTGTGTTTGCGATGACCAGCTCGATGACTAGGAAGTCGTTGTGAGGTTGACTTAACCCTATCAGGTCGGCGTCGCGGAATTCGAGTGGTGAAGAGGTCGGCACTATGTCAGTACGTTCCTTTTGTGCAGTTGCAGCTTGTCGTTTGGAGTTTCGTATAGATCGTACGGAGTTGTTGCACGAGACTACTCCTCCCATAATTACGTTGACTCGCCGTCTAGGTAATGAACCTTCCGTAGCTCGATCGTCAGGACTACGGTCTCGCGTTCGAGTAGGAGGTGCCATGTCGTCGCTAGTATGTGAGCTTTTTTCTCGAACTGTACTGACCTGGTGGGCCTTATCCTTGTCTTTGTCCTTTGTAGATGAGTTGTGCCACGTGTTTCCACCTTGTCGTCTGTCATTGTTTCAGTTCCTGCTAGTATTGATTTCGCCGTCCTGAAAATTCCTTAAAAGGAGGGCTTGCAGGTGTCGGCAATCTGCGATTTTGTGTCCGGTTCATTTGTGGAAATCATAGTAGGCCTCTAGGTCGTTATCGGAAGGTGGGGGCTGGTCAGCGCTTCTTTCGCTATCCGTAATTGCATAAGTGGCACGTCCTCGCCTATCCCTTGAGTAATGTTGTCTTGGTTCCCGGGGATTTTCCTCCTTATCTTGGCTAGGCTTAGTGTCGTGGTGCTTTTTTGACATCGCGGCATGCTCCTCCTCTATCTCTATGAATTTGTTGGCTCGATGGAGCGCATCTTCTAGCGTTTGTGGAAGGTTGATGAGTAGCTCGTCTTTGAACCTTGATTTGAACCATAGTGCCTTTTGTAGTGCGGCAATTGCCCCCTCGTCGTTGATTACGATACGAGCTACGACTCCCTTGAACCTATCAATAAAGTCTTTCAGCGATTCGTCTTCGTGCTGGGATAAAGTCCACAGATCGGTTGTTGACACTCTCTTCGTGATGTACATTGAGTAGTGCTTGACAAATACGGTGGAGATCTGCTGAAAAGTGTCGATGGTCCCTGGCTCCAGGCGGGAGAACTAATCCAACACCGAACCTGACAATTTTTCGACAAATAGTTGACACAAACCTGCATCTCGTTCTTCTGGTGAGAATTGAGCTCGCACCATGGCGATGGTGAAAGCTGTCAAGTATTGGACCGGGTCGCTCCTACCGTCGTACCATGTAAACTTGACTTTTGCGGAGTGCCGAACTGGTATGTCGGTGACTCTTCTTGAGAATGGAGTTCGTTGAGTCTCCTCGATGGCGCGCAGGATGTCTGGGGCTGAGCTGGTGGCTTGGTGTACTTGCGAGCTCATGGCTTTTACTTGTTCACGGATGCTCCGCATCTCGGTATCCTCGGTCGAGCTCCTGAACCTGGTTGCATTAGCATAGTCTGTCTGCCCTTGATCCTTGCCTGTAGGAGGAGTTTGGTGAGATGTCCCGAACAGGTTTCGGTTGATTGTACGTATGTCTCTTTCCTCCGTAGACGCAGTGATGTCGTCTAGCTGTGCTCTTAGGGTTTGTGTCTCCGCTCTCAGCTTGGCGGTTTCTTCCTTTTGTTCTTTTATCTGATTTAATAGATCCTGCATGGTGATCTGTGGGGCTTCTCCTTCGTGGTTGGATGTCGTCTTCTTGGTGTGATCGTCTTTGTTTGTCAGGTCGATGGTAGATCCATCCTATGTTTTTTCAATTGATCCTGTGGTCATTGTTGCTAGTTGTCTTCTTCCTGCAAAGATAAATTGTGAACTTCTTCAAGCAATAGTCCCCACAGACGGCGCCAACTGTTGAATCAAGATTTAACAAGTAGGTTTAAATCTTAGATCTTGTGGGTAAAAGCTGGGAAGAATTTCATATATCATTCAAGAATAATTACATGGGTATTTATAGTAAAATACATGCTCAAAATCCTAATTACATCAATTAAATCTAATGGGCCTCGAGCTGGAAAGCCCAGCTCGTCAGATCGGCCCATCTAGGTCTTGCTCTCCTGGGCCGCTTTCTCCTCTTGATGTCGGCGTCCAGCTGGGCCTTAAGTCGAAATGAGCTTTTAGGATAGATGTTACACCTGGTATCAACAGTGATTATGATACGTAGAACAATTACACATTACAAATATTTGACATGAGTAATTGTTAATGCGGATGATGATATATGTATTGAGCGTCGGTTTCCTCTTCGGCTTTCATTATAAGAATTCAGTGGAACGAGGAAACGCTTATGTATGATGTCGATAAATTAAATTCGTCGTATTTATGTCGCTAAATATCGACATATTATCAACAATTTACCCTCGAAAATATTTTGTAAGTAAACCGATGGTTTACTTTTTTTCATGTTGTATTTTCGTTTGTAATATACGGACAAAATCTCAATGGAATACCGAGGGTATTTTTTGTCAAATACAGAAGGTATTTTAATATGAAAAATTAATTATAACTAAAATACCAACTATTTGCCGACATATTATTTAAAATTAGTTGAAAAAAATATTTAACAAATCCGACATAAACCGATGGATTATGTGATATTTAATAAAAAAATTAAATAATAAGTATAATTTATTTTAAAATTAAATTAAATATTTATTAAAAGCACTCAAATATCTTAAACATATTAAAATGAAATACAATATTCCAATTATATATTACAAAAATTTGAAAACCATTAATTATCCAGAACAAAACGAAAAATATTAGAAACTAAACTACTGTGGGGTGGAGGAGGTTTCGAGAACATCTGCATGTATCCATAAACTGTTGCATCTCCTGTCCGTCTCTCGTATGTTCTATTCCCTCTCTGCCTCGAGTTTTTTCTCGAATTTTTCACGGAGTTGCCTCTTCATGTCTTCTAGCTCCCGCTTCAGACCTAGATTGGGTCTCGACGAATTACCCAACCCCGGAAAACAACCATGCATCTTTTTGCTACCATAAAAGCGGTTCTTTTCGATATTTTGCTCTGCAAAAAAAAAATGTTTAAATAAAATTTAACGTATAAACTATATTAAGATATAAAATTACAACAAATTAAATTATAATACCTCAGTGTAAGTTTGGTACTGGTTGGAGCGTGAAAACTCGATGTGAGACCCCTGCAACTCAAACATACAACTTTAGGGATTTTTTTTTGACAACCTCCCTTGCTATCTTGGATCTCACTGATAGACTCGTTCATGCGAATCACACGAACAAGATAAGTCGGAGCTGGACGAACTCTGAAATTATTTTGTAAATAATATTATTTAACAGTTATAACGAAAATGAAAACCAAAATATCACGAGTGAAAGTAGAGAGAGAGAGAGAAATAAACATTCTTCATTAAATTGAGTCAAAAAGTCAAACACCTCTGTTTATATATACAGAGTAATTAACAGAAAGAAAACAAAGTCTTAACTAACTGTTAAGCTCTTCTAACTGTATTTTAAAGCTATACTAATACTAGCTTAATACACCCCCCCCCTCAAGTCTTAATATGGATCAAAATGAGAAAGATAAAGACTTGAAATATTCATCTTGCTCAAAAGATGATGAAAATAAGAGGATGTCAAAGGTTAGGTGAAGATATCGGCATGTTGGTTCCTTGTATCCACATGAAATGTGTTGAAAAATCAAAGCTTGAGCTGATCCTGGACCTTATGGCAGTCGACTTCAGCGTGTTTGGTGCGTTCGTGAAACACCGGGTTGGAAGCAATGTGTAGAGCCGACTTATTGTCACAATATAGCTTTGCCGGAGAACTAACTGTGACATGTAAGTCTTTTAGAAGCTGTGCAATCCATAACAACTCACATGTTGCATCAGCTAAGGCTCGGTATTCAGCCTCCGTACTGCTTCTACTCACTACACGTTATTTGCGAGACTTCCAGGAGATCAAAGAGGAGCCTAAATAGACACAAAAACCTGAAACAGAGCGTCTTGAATCTAAGCATAGAGCCCAGTCAGCATCAGCAAAGGCATTGAGGCACATTTCTGTGTTTGAAGATTAGAAAAGTCCCTGCCCTGGGTTAGATTTCAAGTATCTAACAATTCTATAACCAGCTTGCAAATGTGTTTCTGTAGGTTTGGACAGAAACTAACTTAGCTTATGTACAACAAAGGTGATGTTAGGTCTTGTTATAGTCAGATATAACAAGCGTCCAATAAGCTCTCTATATGGTGTAGGATTGGCCACGGGTGTTCATGTGGTTATACTCAAGTTGATTGTTAGATCCATAGGAACTGAGCAAGACTTTGAAGCTAATAAACCAATGTCTTCAAGAAGATCAAGGGTATATTTTCTCTGACATAGTGATATTCCCTTAGATGATCTTGCAATCTCCAGTCCCAAAAAGTATTTCAATTCACCCATATCTTTGATGTTAAAGGCTTTATGCAATGTAGTCTTGACTGTAGTAACAGCTTATGTATTGTTACTTGCAATATATAACATTTTGTTACTACATGCCCTTCCTTACCACAATGGGTGCATATTGGTCTAGGCCTTGGTTTATAATTTGCATAAGCCACAACTTGATCTTCAGATAACTCTGTACTAATTTGAAACACAACATTATACATAGCTGGTATTGGCCTTAGAACTCTTTGTCTTTCATCTTGACATACCATATTGAATACTTCTTCAATTGAAGGCAATGGTTTTAACATCAGTACTTGTCTCTTAGTTGAATCAAAAGCATCATTCAATCCTGTTAAAAATTTCATGATTCGACTGCGGTCCATCATTGTTTTCCAATTCTTTGCCGCATCACACTCACACTTTCCACAAGTGCAGTTTGGAATTTCAACAAAATTTGTATATGTTTCCCAGATAGTTACTAAATCAGTGTAGTAGGTAGTCACATCTCGTGAACCTTGATTAACTACGCAAAGTTTCTGTTCCAATGCAAAGATTCTAACCATATTATCATGTTTGAATCTATTCATCAAGCTATTCCATACAACAGCAGCAGTTGGCATATAAAGAAGACTTGCACTAATACTCTTCGAGACAGAATTTAACAGCCAAGTAGATACCATGTCGTTACAACGTGACCAAGAACCAAAATTAGGATCATCATCAGAAGGTTTAGTGATTGTACCATTGACAAATCCGAGTTTGTTACGGACATTAAGTGCGAGACGCACAAATCGCTTCCAAGAATGGAAGTCGGCTCCACCAGTGAGCTTATCGGAGACAAGGATGAGACCAGCATGATAATTGCTATGTAGGTAGTACGAATTCTCATATAAATCGGTATTTTTGTTGAACGCCGGTGGCTCCTGTTGAATTTGCAGTAGACATTTCTTCAAGATTTGAAGAAACAGATGAGAAATCGAAGGTGATTTCAAGTTGAAATCAAGAACGCGAAGATGAGATATGAACTTGAATAACTTTGATAATCGATGAAATCAGCTGGATCAAGATTGTTGTAACTGAAACTGAGAGATAGGAGCAGCTCATTGAGCTCAAAAAATGAAAGAATGAAGAAGATCGAATGCGGAATCTGTTATTCACTCTGATACCATATCACGAGTGAAAGTAGAGAGAGAGAGAAATAAACTTTCTTCATTAAAATGAGTCAAAAAGTCAAACACCTCTGTTCATATATACAAAGTAATTAACAGAAAGAAAACACAGTCTTAACTAACTGTAATTTAAAGCTATACTAATACTAGCTTAATACAAAATCTAAGTTAAATAATTAATGGCTTACAATCCCTTCCTCAATGTTCCTGGCTCTCTTCTCACCTATGTTAGATATGGATGACTCACTCATTCCTCTAGAGCTATATGGTTGGATGAGTTAGTAGAAAAAAGGGCAACAATATTCTCCTTCCAAGCATGGATGTGTAAGGAGTAGCATCTAGCTACCTCCTTGTTGAACACTGTCCGAACACACTGAGTAAGTGACATGTGCCAGTTGGATATTTACTATAAAAAGAATAAATTATATGAATAAGTTATGTTAATTCAATGAATAATTTATAAACTATTAAAAATTAAAACCGTAAAATAGCGGGCAAGTGCTTGTACTTCTCAATAGGGTGATCTAACATGATTTTGATAATGTCCTTGATGGACTTGATGATCCGTTGATAGAGAAGATAGACCAAGTCGTCTTACGGGTGTTATCCAACTCAAGATCAAGGATCGTCAGACGACCCCATCCTCCATGTGCTATGATATCCTTCAACATCATATACCGTTGAGGAGAAACACCAGGTCCAGGTGCTGGAGGGGGAGCATGAGTTCCATGCATCGGCCTAGTGATGCCGAGCGTATAAGCCGATATCAAAGTCGACGATGATGCACCGACACTGATAGAGACGACCGCCCCTAACATCATAGTTATAAAGGTCATGATCTCTTTAAAATATTTACAAAATACTATTTATTAGTATATAAAAAGAAATTAAATGTGAAAAAATTATCTAAACATTAAATATTATTTAATTATTATACTAATATTAGTATATTAATATTATTGAACTAATATACTAATATTGAAAAACCAAAAAAATTAACAGTTTCTATAAAATAACAAATATATGTATAATACTAAAATTATTTAACTTAAATATTAATATTATTAATCATTTATAATAATATTTAAATTATAAAATGTATTAAAAATAATTAATAACAATTAAAATGTTAAAAAATATATCTCGTCATGTCTCCCATATATTATACAATTAACGATACACACATCTATTATATGACTAGGCAAACAAAGTCATAAAACAAGTTTTTGTTTCTCGTAGTTTGAGGCATGGGCATTGTTATCCTTGGATAGTATGCTTTCAGTAAATCAGCTATCGTATCTACGCATTCCTCAACCAAGGTACTTTTATCGTCATCAATTTGCTTGCAAATGACAAAGGTGAATGATCATCTCCAGAACCTTTATGTAACAGTTATTTAGCCATGTCTAACATATCGAGAAAGCGTTGTGCTTCGACACTTAAATCCTGATGATCATTGTTACCTCACATCGCATGTATATTTTGCTTATGTGCATTATTGACCATTTAAACAGTATCCACCCCAAAATCTACTTCCATGCTACCTTATTCTATCCTAATTTATTCTATCCTAATTTATTCTATAGTTAACAATAGGTTTGCTACTACTAACTACCAGCTCTCATCTTTCTCTATGAAAATACCAAATTTTGTATCCCATCATAAATTCATCCGGATGAAAATTATAAAAAATTTAATTTTAATATATAACTTATAATATGGAATAAAAATCTACTTACTAAATCATTCCAGAATTAGAAGGGATATGTTGAATAGGGCGAAGGATAAAAGTGGGTAGTGAATTAAAGATGATAAAATAAAATGTGTATAGTCAAAAATGGTGTAACTATAACAATTAAAAAAAAAAAAAAATACGATTTCATAAACAAGAAACAAAAATATCAAACCACATTTTTTTCCACAATCAAGCCACACTAATACACACCAAATAATTCACTTTACTTAGATCTGTATGCGTTTTAACACCAATCAAGACGGTACTTCCCTTTTTCGCTTTAGTCAAGAAGTAAAGTTTCATTTTTTTTTGAAAAATCAGATTTTTAGAGTATAACTTTTTAGCGTTTTAAACTTTGACGCTATTGTATTAACACTTTAAACTTTTAAACCATAAAATTTTATTAAAAAAAAATTATGAAACTGATTATTTTCTACATATGATGATGTGGCATAATGACAAGAATTAACATGTCATGTCGTCATCATGTCATATCAGAAAATAATATTATTTAATATTAAAAAAGTTCATATAAAAAATAAAAAAAATTTTAAGCTACAAAATATATTTTTAAATATATAAAGACTAAAAATATAAATAAAAATATCTAAAAATCTAAATATAAAATTATTGAAAATTAAAAGAATTGAATCAATATTTTACATAATAGAGAGTTTGATACATTTTTTTACATAATAGAGAGTTTGATTCAATTTTTCAATATTTTAAATGTAGGTTTTTGATTTTTTCATTTTTATTTATTTATATTTTTAACCTTTAAATATTTTAAAGTATATTTGTCGCTTAAAATATTATATATATATATATATATATATATATATATTATTTTTTAATTTTAAATGATAATGCTATATATCATGTGTGTAGAAAATAATCAGTTTGACGGTTTGTTTTGTAAAAAATGATAGTTTGAAGGTATAAAATGCTACTGTAATATCGTGTTAAGAAATTATAGTTTGGAGGTTAGATATGCAATTTTCTCTTTTATTTTATATGATGAAAACATTTATTCCACATGATGGATCCTATAAATCACACTTACCTTCTAGAGCAAAAAGCAAATCCCGAATTTTTATCTTTCAGTGTGAAAATCTAAAATATTATATGATTCAAATTAGTTTACAAAAATCAAAATAATATATAAATGGCTTTGGCCAATTGGCTAAAAATTCAGGAGATGCAAAAGATTCCTTATGCATCAGCAGTAGGGAGTCTTATGTATGCTCAAGTTTGTACGCGTCCAGATATTGCGTACATAGTTAGAATATTGGGCAGATATTTAAGCAATCCAGGTATGGACCACTGGAAAGAAGCCAAAAGGGTCATGAGGTACCTGCAGAGAACTAAAGGATATATGCTCACGTATCAGAAATCAGGACTTTTGGAGATCATTGGGTACTCTGATTCTGATTTTTGCTGGATGCCAAGATAGTAGAAAGTCTACATCATGTTACGTGTTTCTGTTGGCTGGTGGAGCTATTTCATGGCGAAGTGTAAAACAAACACTCGTAGCTTCCTCCACCATGGCCGCAAAACTGGTAGCAGTCTATGAGGCATCCAATCAAGGAATATGGCTAAAATTTTTTGTCACAGGGCTGCAAATTCTTAAGGGAATTGAAAGACCATTAAAGTTATACTGTGACAATAAGGCAGCCGTATTGTACTCCACTAATAATAGGAGTTCGGTAAAGTCTAAACATGTAGACATNTTGCAGATCCTCTTACAAAAGGTATTGTGCCAAGGGTCTTTCACGAGCATACTGCTCATATGGGCATTAAGATGTTCGAGGATTAGTGGGAGTTTGTCATAAGGTTTTGGGTTCTATGTTTTGGCGGTGCTAGGCACAGTTAATCTCACCTGACGATTTGAGGGGTTGGGAACGGACTCACGGGCGGCCAACCGTGGGTTTTAGTCTTCTCTTGGTGGTTGACGGCGGATGGATCCAACGGCGGTGGCAACGGCCTTTTCTTTGTTGGTACAAGCTTTGTTTTCAAAACTCTACTGTTTGGAATTAGGGTTTTAGTTTCTGAGCTCTGGCCTAATTTATTGTTTTGTATTATATTTTTGTGGACTTTGGTCCAAATTTTTTCTTCATAGAAGAGAATAAAAGGTTGAAGAGACCTTTTTTTCTTGTAATTTTCCTTGATTTTTTTTATTAAAGCTAATGTATTCATTCGTTGTGTAATGAATATTTACATTTTATCCAAAGAAAAAGTATACATGTCAATTGGGTGGATTATCAATGGAATAAACACAATCCATTTTAATATAGACGGATCATGATTATGCTCAAATATAAAGATGTTCAAATGGAAAAAATCCAAAGTGACCGTATTTCAAAACTTTGGTTTCAACATTTGAAAAGAATAAAACAATACTTTTGTAAATTAGTAAAAATATGACATTTTTGAAATTTTCTTTAGTGGTGATTGTAGAAAATTTATCATATTTGAAAATACAATATGTATTAAAACAAGTTGACTAAGTTAATTGTGTATATTTGGAAACACACTAAAATGGGCCTATATGGAAAACAAATATTGTATGTTGACCAGTATAAATAAATATATTGACGATTTAAACAACAACAAAAACATTTAAAAAGTGAATATAGTAATAAATTTTGGTTAAATTTAGAGTCAACTTAGCATATAAGGAAAGATGATTAAAAGCAACAATTATACTAGGAATGGTAAGCCATTATGTGAGGTAAGACATTTTGTTCCATTTTAGAATAAATAGAATCACAAAGTGTAACTTTTTGATCATCAATCTAATCTCACTTCCCTCACATAAATAATAAATAAAAACATGAAATTTTTGGTTTCAATTGTTATGTTGGTTATTGTGTTGAACAGTTTGACAACGGCACAAACTCTAATAAGAGATAGTTGCAAGAAAGCTGCAGCCAAAGACTCTGATATCAAACTTGATTTCTGCATAAAGTTTCTTGAAAGTGACCAAGAGACCAAAGATGCAACTACTTTGGAAGGACTGGTCATAGCATTGACGAAGAACGCTGCATCCAAAACAAGTTACATGAAAGGAATCATTGAATCTATGCTTAAGAAGAAACCTTCACGTCCTTCGGAGATGGCGTTACAGGATTGCTTCAAACTTTTTAATCAATGTTATTATGGTTTAAACGAAGCTTTGATACACTTTAAATCACACGATTACACAAGTGCTACTTCAGGTCTAACTATGGCTCGGGATGGACCGATGGATTGTGAAAATGATTTCAAAAAAATGAAGATAGCATCTCCTTTTACAAATGAGAATGATGCTTTGTTTCAAAAGATCGTGATATCTTCTAATTTTGCAAATATGTTATAAATATTAATATGAATGTATTATTTGACAGATTAAGAATTTACAAATATATTATGTTGAGGAAATTATGTTGTGATGATTACAGAAAGGTTTTCAAAGTGACAAATTAAGTGTTGCCAATGCCATGAACATCTTGGTATAATGTAGGAACATCCCTTCATCTTCTTTGAAGATAACGAATGAACTTTTGACACATAGGAAATATCCAATCATTTTTAAATTAATATATCTACCAATTTTGATTAAATAAATCCAAATTAGTCCAAACGGTTTATGGATTTGTTCATCTCGAGAACGTTTAGCATAATACACTAAACTGCAAATGAGTAAAAACTTGTTCTTCATAAATGCATAGACTAATAAGTGACGTAGTTAATGTTCTTATATTTCAAGACATTGTATTCAAGCTAGGCGATAAGCAGTTGTTCAACGTCTCAAT
>OVBE01001019.1:0-40880 GCA_900406425.1 Iberis pinnata
CATCCATCTTAGTCTAGAGTGGTTAATAACATCACCCGATTGGATTTACACCTATTACTATTACAACGACAATGATAGTGTAATAGGAATTGATACGTTTTGAAACCGTAAAAACCTTACTATCATNAAACCTTACTATCATATGGCTAAAGTTTTTAAGTAGGATGAACTTAGGATTGGATTCTAGAACTAGTAACCAGGACATTCATATTACATGTGTTTGCAGCATGTTTTGGTTATGAGTTTCCACCTTCAAACCTCACTCCCAGACTTCTGAATTACTTGCTTGATGGCAAGCAAGGATTTAGTTTGGGGGAGTTGATGACTCTGAATTTTCATGGATTTTGCATATCAATGAGCATCAATTATGAGGTCTTTAGGCGTGCATACATCACATTTATAGTTTATTTTAGTAAGTTTATGATTTTTAGGACTTTTGCATTAGAATTTGCATATGAACGCATTTTTGAGAATTTTCAAGACTTTTAGGAGTTTTCGGGAAGGATTTGTGAGATTTCAAAAAAGCAACACTTAACATTGAATGGAACATCACTTAACATGGAATGGAATAGATCTACCTCAGGACCAAAACTGGATCGATCCTTACCTCTGCCTGGATCGATCTCTATCTATGCTCAGATCGATCTCACCCTTCGTCTGGATCGATCTCATCGTGCTTCACACTGCAACATCTGGATCGATCTCAGTTCACTCGTGGATGGATCCCAACAACACTCCATATCGATCCCACACTCACATGGATCAATCTCACTCTATCTCTCTCGGGACAACTTGTGAAAGAGTCTGAAGAAGCAAAGGAAGTACATGAAACAGAAGCTGAGCTAAGTGTGCATCTATCACAACCTGAAGGCTAGATCGATCCTGCACTCAAACCAGATCGATCCCACACTTGTCTGGATCAATCTTAGGCACTCAACTTTAGGATCGATCTCATTCTCAAACGCGTCTTACCTCAGATCGATCTCGACCCTTACGTCCAAGCTCTCAACACTTTGGATCGAACACGCACTAGCTCAAGCTCCGACCCGACCAACTCAAATCTGGATAGAACCTGAACCAAGGCCCAAGATCCAAGACAATGATTAGCTTTTATCTTTAGTGCGAATTAGGGCTTTTCTCTGAACACTATAAAAGCCCTAATTCTCCTCCATTTGCAACAAACTTACTTTTTCTTTCCATTTTAGGTTTTAGTCTTAGGTTTTCATTTTCTTTGTTGTTCTTCATGTTCTTGGTGTAAATACCAGATTTCTTTCAAGTTTTAAGTTAATNTACCAGATTTCTTTCAAGTTTTAATTTAATCTACTGTTTTTCTTTACTTTCTTTCTTAGCTTTAGGTTGTTGTTTAGTTGGTGATTGTTGATTTTCATTTTAAGCTTTTAATCTCCTGTTTTAAGTTTGTTCTTCATCTCTGTTTTACTGTTTTATTGATGTTCTCAATTTATGGGTTTGTGTTATAGTTGTTCTTCATAATTTCTCCTTAGATCTGCATGTTTAGCTTTGAAGTTATGATTTCTGTTTTCTCTGCTTCTACTCCCATGAGTAGTGAGTATTCCATCAAGTTCCTGAGGATGGGGTAGACTAGGGTTGATGTTCTGGGTTCACCTTAGTACCTAAGTTGTTTGTCTTTAAATCCCTTATGTTTCACCTGCTCGTAATACTGATTGTATTTCATCCTGAGAAGGACTGAAAAACCCGCCTTTAGGCCCTTCAACATCGAGAGGTGATTCATTGAAGGTGTCCGGAACTAGGTGATTTCAGAGATTCGTTTCCCCTTCTAAGGCATTAGTTGTTAGGGAAGCTTATTGATTATAGTAGATTGTTGTTCATGCCTGCTTAGTAGTTACTGTCTATGACGAGAATTGAGTCTGTGATTGCTTTTTTTGAAATTGATTGCCAGGAGATTGGAATTGGCTGTTTATGTTTCTACTGTCTAGGGGTTAGCTCATTGTATGAGGTATGTTAGGTACTTAGGTGGTTCAGGATGGATCCTTAGTCAATTACCCTTGTTCTCAGGAACTGCTTCATATTGTTTACATTTATTTACCCTCTTTGCTTTCACTCTGTTTTTACATCTTAGTCTTTTATGCTTCTTTCTATATTTATGCACTTTACTTTCAGCATGTTCATTGCACTTAGGACCTTTTAGCAAAACTGCCCCTTTTAATACTTAACTTGATTTTAAAGCATCCATTGCATTCAGATTGATTAGTGCATTCCCATTTGGACTGATAACCCATCTATACTAAAACGATGGGTAATAGAACCGAAAAATCATACTATTAATGCTACACATGTTTCTTCTGCAAGACAGCTTGACCAGTCTTCAGTAAAATCGTCATAACTTTTGACTGCATCAATCGATTGACCTCAACTCACTTTCATATGAAATCTATCTCACATGAACAGTTTGAGTTAAAATCTAAGCCCATTCCATTCATAGCAACATCTTAAAATTTTGATTAACTTTTGGCTCTTCTGCTGAACTTTGCTTCTGCATTTGTCAAATCGCATCCATTTTGTGCATAAATCCACCTTTTTGCTCCAGAACGTCCAAAACACCTAGAAACATGAAAATATACCAAAAACACACGAAAAATAATCGAATTATTCCAAATAGCAAGTATAAATACCCATTAAAAAGCATCAAAATCGAGTGATATCAGTCAGCCAAAATAAGAGATATGTTGGAAGCTTTATACTCATTGAACCCCAACTTTTTGGCAACGGAAAGGGACATCAAATTTATGGATGCTCCTAAATCACACAGACACTTGTTGAAGGTCAATGGACCTAGTGAGCATGGTAGAGTGAATGAGCCGGGATCTTCTTGATTTTCTGCTATGATGGCATTGCATTCATCATTTGGTACCATCATTTCTTGAGCTTCACCCTCCTTCATGGATTTCTCAAAGATTTCCGGGTATTTCGCCATTATCTCCTTCTTGAACCGTGATGAGAATGGCAGCCTTGGGATATAAGATGGTGGAACAAAAAGTTTTTCCTTATCCTTTGAAACATATAAATTTTCACTAAGAACAGGCTTGATTTTAGCAGCTGAATCTGGTTTCGTCCATGTCAAGGAATCAGTTTCAATTTTTGCAGAATCTGCATTTCCAGCTCCATTTAAACTCAAATCCCCCCCCCCCCAAACTTGAACTACACTGTCCCCAATGATGTGAGTAGGACAAGTGCTAGAATTAAGGTCATGGGTACTCCCCCAAGAAGATGGCATTGACATGTGCATACTACTTTGGATTCTGAATTGATTTGCCATGAAGTTGGCCACTTGTGGTGGGAGCAGAAACATAAGTGGAAGCATAATTAATTTCCAAAGTAGTAAACCTTAAGTTCATCTTGTGGTGGAGGTCACCAAACTTCTTAGATGTTTCCATTGCACTTGTTTTTTGACCTTGTAGAATTTGTTGTAACATTGCTTCAATGTTGGAAGGTTAAGCAGGAGGTTGGTTAGAGGTGAAACATGGAGGTGCTCCTCCATGTTGATGTTTCGAGAATCCATTATGAACTTGTTGCCTAGGTGCAAATCCTTGGTTCTGTTGACCATAGTTGATGAAGGATTTAGCTTGTTGTTGATGTTGAGGTGGATAGACCTGATCTTGGGGGGTTTGCTACATTGTTGTTGTGGTAGGACATGTTGGGGTTGTTATTGTAGTTGATGAACCCTTTGATGTAGCCGCTCTGGTTCTGAATGTAGCTAATCTCCTCTCGTGGAGCAGTCATCCCACCGTGGATCTGAACTTGCTCTTCTTCACTTATGAAGCGTGAACTTGATGTTGATGTGCAAGGAGTATCTTATCCAACTTTTCATTCAAAGCTTTGAGGTCCCTCCTTGTTTTGTCATCAGAATCAGTGCCACCCCTAGGAGTTCGATCATAATCTTCATTGTAGTTCCCGTCAGATTGTGCTAAGTTCTCCACTAGCTTCCAACCGTCATCAACAGCTTGGTTCATGAAGCTCTCATTGCTTGTTATATCAAGTCACATTATGATCTTGGGGAGAGCTCCTCTATAGAGAGTACTAAGAAGGGATTCCTTGCTGAATCCATGATGAGGATAATGCAGCGTGTACCCCTTGAACCTTTTCCAGGCTTTAGAGAATGTTTCAGCATTCCATTGCGCAAATCCAAAGATGTCATTTCGCAATCTGGCAGTTTTTGAAATGGAAAAGAACTTGGCAAGGAATGCCCTTTTGCAGTCGTTCCAAGAGGTGATGGTGTTTTGAGGAAGAGACTTCTCCCAGTGGTGGGATTTGTCACCCAAAGAGAATGGGAAAATGCGGAGTTTGAAAGCGTCCTCACTTACTCCATTGATCTTGGTAAGATTGCAGATTCTGACAAATTTGTCAAGATGATCCAGGGGATCCTCCATAGACAGCCCATGAAACTTGTTTGCCTGGACCATTGCTATCAAGTTGTGCTTGATTTCAAAATTGTTGTTATTCACAGCTGGTGGAGCAATCCCATGGCGTTAAGTGTGTATGTCCAGTGCATCACTAGCACCAATAGAACGACCACCAGGAGGAACGTCGTTGTTGATATCCTCCAATTGCTAATCCAACCTTCTCAAGAGCTCCAAACGTTCTAGTGCCCTTCTAGCTCGAGTGTGTTCCCTTTCAAGAGCACGAATGTCTGCAACGAGTGGAAGTAAGTTAGTTGGTCATCTGCTTCTCAGGTTCATACACTGGAGTTAGTGCTGGAAGTACCTGAAGACGAAGAAAACAAAGTGAGATTGTGTTTAAGAAGATCTCACTAGATCCAAAATCCAGAATGTAAAAACAAAGCACCCAATTTGCAACGACACCAAATTGATAGTAAGTTTTTTACTGGTTCAATCCCTATCACACTATCATGTCACTGTATGAATATGTGTCAATTCAAATGAGTGTGTTATTAACCACTCTAGATGAAATTGGGTCTACTGATTCAAGCCTAACAAGAAAATGAGTTGTTATTTAACAATCCAAAATAAGAAAACAAACAGGACATGAAAGCTAACATGCATAAACAAAAACTAAGGGTATAAAGCAAGTGAAATAAGAGCAGAAGAGAAAATGGGGATAAAAAGCAATCAAGAGGGAAACAGTTCCTAAGGATTGGGGTAATTGACCAGTGATCCTCCCTGAACTACCTTGACAGCAGATTCATAAACAACCAAGTCCAATCTCTTGATAAATGATTTCAACCTAAGTAATAACCAAACCTAACTCTCGTTAACGGTACACTACCTAGAAGGCATGAAGAACTAATCTACTAAACCCAATAAACGCCCTAAACATCTAATCTCTTAGGCTAGGTACGCAAATCTCTGAAATCACTTGTTCAGACATTTCATCAAACACCTTTTGGGTGCGGAAATGTCTAATATCATATTTCAGTTGATCAAAAAAGAAATAAGCATGAATAATAGTGAAATAGAAGGGATTTATAGACAATCAATTTAGGCATCTAGGGAAAACAAGGATTCAACACCAATCTACCCCATCCTCATGAAACCTAAGTAACTACTCACTACACATGGTGGGTTTGAAATCAGGGATAGCAGAAAACATAACTCCTAAACAAAATATCATGATCAAAAGTCAAACTATGAAAAACAATAAGAAAAGAATATCTTAAACCCATAAACTAATGATCAAAACAAAAAATCAAAGATGCATAAGATGATGATCAAGAACAGCAAGAACACCAACCTAGAAAAACAATGATCAAATGAAACAATAACAAAACCCAGAAATGATGATCAAGGAAAAAACGAGATTAAAGGTGTAAAACAGAAGATCAATATGCACCAGATAGTTCATAATCTTAAACTAAACATGACAATGAAGAAATCATAAACAAAACATGCATTCCATAAGAAATATGGGTTTGATCAACTAAGAACATCAAAGGAAAAACATAGAGAAAAGAAACCTAAGACAAAAATCCAAAAATGGCATAAAAATAAAGCTTAATCTAAAAAGAGGTGTTTTTAGGGCTTATATAGTAGTTTAGAAAAGCCTTAAAAACGCTAAAAGATAAATGTCTAAAAACTGCACGTGGTCCAACTTGATCCGTGAAGAAAAGGTCTGGCTCGATGTAGGGACTACTTGGCTCGATGTGGGCTGAGGGGTGATCAAGCAAGAGAAGTTGGTCGAAGAAGCATGCGACTTGATGATTGAGGCGGGTGGTAGGTGATCGAGCCGACTGATTGAATGGAGCTGGGCCATCGAGGTGGAAAGATATGGTCAGGTCTAGGTAAACTTAGCTCGAGGTCGAGGCGCATCCGAGAGAAGAAGTGGTCGAGGCCGAGAGAAGAAGTGGTCGAGGCAAAGTGATCGAGGGGATGTTGGCTCGATGTCGAGCCTAAAAAATTTTCTGGTCAAGGCATAGCTGGCTCGAGGTCGAGGCGACTTGACCCGTGGTCGAGGCGATCTGGCCCGTGATCGAGCCGTTTGGTCAAGCTCGAGGTGATCAAGTTGCGGTTGATTGAGCTAAAATCTCCCTTGGCTCGATGAAAACTTCTTTGGCTCGACGAAGAAGTTGGCCCGGTTTTGATTGAGTTGGTTCCATCCCGTGCATTTCCCTTTCATTCTCCAAATTTGCAATAATATTCCGCAAGCTCCCTAAAGTCCTGCAAAATCTCCAAAATGCACATATATGCGAATGCTAATGCATAATTTTCTAAAAATGCAAACTCACTAATAAAGTGCTATAAATGCAATATGTTGACATCTAAATGACCATAAAATGATGGTAAATTACTTCTTAAAACCACTAAAATACAGAGACATCAGGAACCATCAAAAGGCGAAACAAGAACTTATCATTCTACACCTCTTCCTTCTATTCGTCCGTCCCCATCTTAAACTTATCCTCTCATTACATACACACAGAACACCAGATCATATCAGGTTGCATCAAGCAGTCACCACGGACAACAGTAAGCTCAGATGCACAAAAACCTAATTTACGCTCGCGACAACAATCTCATACACTGAATTAGACCGGTTGCGCAGAGAAGGGCTTTGCTTCAAGTGTAAGGCCAAATGGTCTCGCACATATGACTGTCCCATGAAAACCTTACAGGTGATGACAGTAGTTCATGGTTATGAATTAGAGGTCTTGGACTCTAATATGAGAGAATGTGAATATACATAGGGGGAAGAACCTAATAAACTTATGGCACTATCACTCTCATCCTTTATGAGAAACCAATCCCCGAAAAAAAACAAAGCTTTACGAATCATTGGCAAGCTACACGTTGTGGTGATGTTGGCTAGTGGCGCTTCCCATAATTTCATTGATCCAACGATAATGACTAGTGTGAAATTACAGGTTCACTCAAGTGATGGTTTGGATATTCTGCTAGGAAATGGCATGACTGTCAAAGGACTTGGAGTTTGTAGATACATCACTTTCACATTGTCAGAAATGGAATTTACTCCAACTTTTGTCTTAAATTGGGTTAATTTGGTATGACCTTAGCCATACAATGGCTTGCAACTTTAGGTCGTTGCTCTGTTGATTGGAAGCACCAATAACTCTCTTTATTGTATAACGACATCACAGTCACACTTCATGGTGACCCGAGCCTTCACCACATACGACCACAATGCTGCTCCATCTCTTTGATTTCATCAACACTGGGCCTCTTTTTGGAAACCGAGAATATAATCCATCACCTTCAACAGCTGTCTCCCAATGTCCAAGCAGTTTTGGACCAGTTTGATAACGTGTTCGCTAAACCTTCTCATTTACCACCAATACGTGGCTTAAATCACTGTATTAACTTACAACCGGGTGTCACATCGATTTTGGTTTGTCTTTACCGAGACCTGCATGCCATTAAAGAAGTTATGGGGAATATGGTAACAGAGATGCTTGAGGCAGGCATCATTCAACATAGTTTGAGCCCTTTTCCAACCCCGTTTTACTGGTTAAAAAGAAGGATAATTTGTGGAATTTTTGTGTGGACTACGGCGCCTTAAATCTGGCTACTATACTGGACAAATACCCAATATCTGTCATTGATTAGTTGTTGGATGAGCTTCATGGTGCTACCGTTTTTCCTAAACTGGATTAAAGTTCAGGCTACCATCAAATTCGAATGCGGGAAACTGATATTGAGAAAACTGCGTTTTGCGCTATGGAGGGGCATTATGAATTCTTGGTCATGTCTTTTGGCTTAACCAATGCATTGGCCACATTTGAAGCATTGATAAACAAGGTCTTTAAACCATATCTTCGGCATTTTGTCTCGGTCTTCTTCGATGTTGTGCTTATCTATAGACAAACGGAGGAAGCCCACTTAGACCACTTGGCTACTCTTTTACGGGTTTCCGAGGAGCAGCAATTGTTTGCGAATATGCAAAATGTGTATTTACTATGAAGATAGTAGAATACTTGGGCCATATCATCTCAGCCTCCAGTGTTTCAACAGAGGAAGTCAAAACAGAGGCTATGCACCAATGGCCCACACCTCAGACAATTAAACAATTACATGTTTTTGGGGGCTCACAGGATAATATCGACGCTTTGCAAAGGGGTACGACATGATTGCAAAATCTTTAACGGATCTCTTAAAGAAGGATCAATTTGGATGGTAGGATTGGCTCAAACTACTTTCGAGAAACTGAAACAGACGATGTATGAAGCACCAATTTTGGCATTACCGGATTTCTCCAAACGGTTTATTATCGAGATGGACGCTTTGGGCATTGGCCTAGGGGCTGTATTGATGCAAGAAAAACGCCTCATTGAGTTTTTCAGTCACATCCTAACAGCTAGAGAGTAACTCAAACCGGCATATGAACATAAATTAATGGCGATTGTGATGGCAGTGCATAAATGGAAGCATTATTTACTAGGCACACGCTTTCTGGTACATACCGATCAACGAAACTTGAAGTTTCTTTTAGACCAAAAGGATGTGAACCTTGAATATCATAAACGGCTTACAAAGCTGTTGGGGTACGATTTTGAGATACTATACAAACCGGGTGTCGAGAATAAAGTTGTTGATAGTATGTCCCGTATGTTCCCTACTCCTCTTGCTTGTGTTGCTTCCATTTTTTTTCTCTTACTGCTCCAACAGCGCTGCATTTACAAGACATGTACAAAGAAATCGATGGTGAAAAGGATTTACAATCCCTGATTGAGAAAACTCAGACTCGGTTGTTGCCTACAACGGACTATCAGGTTATGGATAATCGTTTATGGTTTCGTAGACGAGTGCTCATTCCTTAGAAATCATCATTTATCCAACTGATTTTGGCCAAGTGCCATGACAGCAAAACAGGTGGGCACTCGGGTGTATTGAAGACGGTCAAGCGTATTCAATTTTCTTTTCACTGGCAAGGTCTTTACAAGTCTGTCAAGAAATATGTAGTTGCTTGCAAGATTTTCCAGGAGCATAAATACTCCATATTATCACCAGCTGGCTTGCTCCAACCATTGCCTATACCCATAACAATTTGGGAAGATATCTCCCTTGGTTTTATTGAAGGCTTACCGCGTTCATCCGGATTTCATGTGATCCTTGTCGTTGTGGACCGTCTAAGAAAATATGCAAATTTTCTCGGCCTTAAGCATTCTTTCTCAACCACATATGTTGCATCAAAGTTCTTGGCTGAGATAGTTCGCTTACATGTTTCCCTTAATCAATTTTTTTCGATCGGGATCGCATATTCCTCAGCAGTTTCTGGAAAGAATTTTTCAAGTTAATAGGGACTAAGCTGAAATTCAGCAATCTTTTCATCCACAAACGGATGGTCAAACAGAAATCATCAACCGCTCCTTGGAAACTTATTTACGGTGCTTTGCTTCGGATCACCCAAGGTCTTGGTTCCAATTTTTGTCATGGGCAGAATTATGGTACAACACCTCACATCACTCATCCTTATAAACAACACCATTTTTGGTGGTCTATGGACGCGATCCACCTGCTCTTGTTTGTTTTGAAGAGGGTTTTATCTATAATTATGACTTGGCACTTAAACTAAAGGAACGTTATGATATGCTTGTGCGCATCAAGCTCAATCTACAACGAGCTCAGTCTATCATGAAACACCAAGCGCGCAAACATCATAGGGACATTGAATTCAGTTTTGGGGATGCAGTTTACCTTAAACTCCAGCCTTACCGTCAGCAATCTGTTCATAGAAGAATATACCATAAGTTGTCTCCTAAGTTTTTTGGTCCCTATATAGTGTTGGAACGCGCAGGTAAATCAGCTTATTGTCTGCAATTACCGCATGAATCATGTATTAACCCTGTCTTTCACATCTCGTAACTTAAGGCAACCATCGGCATTGATAGGGTGGTACAACCTTTACCGCCTGTGTTAGCATCAGACCTCCTGACCTCACTGTTACTTGAGGCAATTTTGGACTCTAAATATGATATCACGGGGGATTCGGTCTTACTGGTACACTGGTCTATGCTTCCAAAATCGCAGGCATCTTGGGTTACTTATTCTGATTTTTGCAACCAATTTCTTGAATTGAAGTTTGAGGGCAAGCTTAGTCTTAAAAGGGAAGGTATTGATAAGTACTCTCATATTTATGTTTGCAAGAAGAAGGGGAGTAAAGAAAGGAAAGAGCTGGAAGCTGATGTGGCAAAGCAAAGTCTCTAACCAACAAGGAGGGTTTGCTTTAGGGAAGAAAGAAGTTGCATATAAACAAGAGATATTGAGCAGTAGCTGTTTTCTTATGCTTTTTAAGTTTTTTCTAGGCTTGAAAATATTGGGTTTGAATCGCCTTTGATCGTTATGAGATCGATGGAGATTTTAGGAGTGTAGTTGTTTGTGGCTAGTGAAGGACTTCAGAATAACTAGCTCTTTGTAATTATCGGTTGAGTTTGGAGATTAAAGTTTGAATCTTTCTTTGAGTTCTTGCCAAGTTTACATGTTTATGTCTTCGATACTCTTAGAGCATCTCCATTGGAGATACTCAACTATGTATCTTAACTCTTTTTCATTTGTTTTTATATTTAATTTTGGGTAAGAACCTTAAAAATCTTTAAAACTAGAATGTTCTTCCATTAGTGAAGAACATTTTGGTTCTTAAAACAAAAACAAGTACAACATGTTTTTTTATGAACTTACAAATTCTTCTTCGTTCTTTCATTCTTCATCTTCTTCTTCATCTTATTCACCAACAATTAAACTGAAATTGAATATATTCTTTTTCAATAATTAAATACATCAACATACACTTTGAAACTGCATATATTACATTGTTCAACATATTACTTTGAAACTGCATATATTAAGAGGTGTTGAATATCCATATATTCTTTGATTGAGGCATAAAAGATAAGAACAGATTAAAACAGATACATTCCTTCATAATCCTCATTATAACCAATTCAAAGAACACCTCCTATTAAACCCTACTCAGGACTAAGTTTTAATTAATGAATAGAAAACTACCTGATAGGTACAGAACAAAACAAACCACTAACAAATTAAACGAACAGACAACAAATGGATTCAAATGTGTGGATATGAAGCTAATTGAGAAGAGGACAAACCTGAGCCTGAGCTATCTCGATTCACCTTAGCACACCTTCACACCTTTGTAAGTGAAGCAATGCTTTGAGAACACGTACATATTGTTGCAGAGAAGTACTCCACACATCAATAGAAGCTACTACGAAACCTTTAGTGTTTACACTAACACCCATAAGAACCAGTCTTATACTAAGCTTTGTGTCTCTAGAGTAACGGATTTCAACAAAAACCATTTCCAACAAGCAGGATACAAGAATCATGTTGAGCTTTGCAATCTGACAAGCAAAAAAAAACAGAACACAATGAAATCATGAGTACATGTATCCCTTTGTGCAATCACAAGAGGTACAGAATTAGATAGTATTTACTACATGATAAAAATCGACAAAGTTCCAAAAAAGACTGACATTCATTCCAACGATGGAGAAGTTTGCAAACAAGAAAGAAGTACAGAATTAGATAGTATTTTCATTGTGTTCGATCGCGATTGGAATGTGACACAATTGAAACTAAAAAAGACTGACATTCATTCCAACGATGGAGAAGTTTGCAAACAAGAAAGAAGTACAGAATTAGATAGTATTTTCATTGTATTCGATCGCGATTGGAATGTGACACAATTGAAACTAAAAAAGAAGAAACTTTGCATTGTCGATCAGTTATCAACAGATCGAATCAGGCCTGGAGATTATAATTTACAGACCAACTCGACAGATCAAATGAGTGATTGAAAACGATTGATCATATTAAATCCAACCACAATAATCTAAGAGCAAAGAATAATCCGTTACCTGAAAAGGGAAAAACAAGAAGAGAGCAACCAGAAATGATAAGTGATCGGAACGCCCGCACCGTTGACAGTGAGAGTGGTTGGTCTTATAAAAACGGCCAAAGAAAACTAATTTAAATCTTTAGAAAGCTGACACCTGGCAGGTAAGATACGTTTCTAAAAATCATAAAATAAGGACCGGTTCTACTTTTTTTTTTTCTTTTCTTTTCTCATTTTTCATTTAATTTTTTTTCAAAAAAATTCTTAAGAAACTCTTAAGCAACCCTAATGAACATGCTCTTACACTTACACATTCTATAATCTATCACATTTTTCCAAAAATATGTATCAATCCTTAAGCCTGCAAGAAGACAAGCTATTGAGGCAAGGCAAATTTGCAATCTTTCTGAGGCATCAGACCTTGGTGCGCGTAAACACTGTTCACTATGCCAACTTACCTTTTTAATTATTCATCCTAAAGAATATTAAGTTGAGATTTATATATAGAAGTTTTCTATAATTAAGGCTAGTGATGTTAATAGTGGGTTTTTACCTAATAAGTACCCATTACCCTACTTAAAACATTAAGTCCAAAATATGTCCGTTATCTTTAAAAAAACATAGGGTACTACCCGAGCGGGTTTTATTTATTTAGGGTATCATATGGATTTACCCTATTGGGTAATGGGTACCCGCAAGACACAAAACAAAAAAAAATATTTTTATATGAAGTTTCAACTCGACAATCACTAAATTGTAAAATCGCGTTTTTCCGCCAAAGACGAAAAATAACGTTTTCCCGTCAAAAACGTAAAATAACGATTTTCCACAAAAAACGCAAAATAGCATTTTCTCGCCAAAAATGCAAAATAGCGTTTTTTCGCCGAAAACACAATATAGCAATTTTCCACCGAAATCGTAGAATCGCGTTTTCTCGCCGTAAACGCAAAATCACAATTTTCCGCGGAAAACGCAAATCACTATTTTTCGTCGAGAACGCAAAATAATGTTTTCCCGCCAAAAAACGCAATTCCCGCCAAAAACACAAAATTGTTTTTTATCACAAAAACGCAAAATCGTGTTTTCCGCCGTAAACGCAAACTCACGTTTTCTACGCAAAATCGCGTTTTCCCGCCAGAAACGCAAAATTGTGTTTTCCCGCCAGAAACACAAAATCATGTTTTTCCGCCAAAAACGCAAAATTGCGTTTCCCCTCCCCCCCCCCCCCCCCCACCCNAAAACCGAGTTTTCCCGCCAAAAATACAAAATCGCGTTACCGCCAAAATCTAAAAATAGCGGACTCGTCAAAATCGCAAAATTTCCGAACACCATGTACAACAACATTATAAACTTATAATATACATTATAATGATCTAAATATAATATTAAACTTGAGCTTGAAACAATAATATAAAATTATAACAAAAAACTGGTTTTTAAATAGGGTATCCATGGGTTATCCTATACCCTATATGGTAGATTTAGGGTTTACCCTATTAGGGCTATACCCATAAGGGTTTTTAAAAACTGGATATTTTTTGGACGGGGTTAAAACAGGCTAGGATAGGAGAAGATAAAAAAGCTCAATTTTACATCTCTAATTAAGGTCATAAGGGTAATACTATTTTCACATTGTCCGCAAGTGAATATGGTAGACTTAGCAAGGTTTTTTTTTTTTTACCAGCCGGCAGCACCTATTATTTTTTTGGTTGAATTTGTATAAAACAGCTGGCTCATATCTAAAGTTAATATGAAATGAAACCATGTGAACTCAAGGTCAAGTTCACATTCATGAATAATGACTCATTATATTGAGTGGGGTAGATAATAATACAATGAGGTCATAAACTCATATATACGCAAAACTTATATTGTTACTCAAGTAGGTTATGTTAACTAAATTTTATTTCTCCAGTTAGTTTGGAGATCTGCATGTCAGCCACGTTCATAACGTGTTATATATGGTTTGGGTTGTTATTGTTAGCTGATATTATTGATAGTACTATTTAAGACTTTTGGGAATCAGGAAATGTGGTCATATTATATATTTTTTCATGTGAAAACCTTTTTTTGGCGTCACTGTTTGTTATAACTAACATAGAAATCATGTAATTCTAGTGACAATTTATATTGTTTCTTACACTTATCAAAATATGAAAATTATCAAAACCAATAAAACTTAGGTATATTACAAAAATATACTTATGGTGATGGTGATTGATCACAATAACGACATCGAGAAAATGTCAATGATCAACGCTGCCATGTAAGACTTCTTTTATTGAAACAAACGAACTATTTTTTTTCAAATATTTTAGTTTAAGATTTTTACACCTATAAAAATATAATTTAATTTTAAGTATTTTGAAATAAAAATTATCTTCCAAAACATACCAACCAATAATAAAATACTCTACAAATTATAAATGATCACAAAACATAAAAATACAAAAAATTATGTTAAATAATGAAAACAACAATTTTTTGAAACAATTTTTTTAAAAAATTACACTTATTTTGAAACGAAGTGAGTATCAAATTTCAATAGTAGACAATTCTTATAACTGATCAGAGATACCGATAGGATAATGGTAATTTGTCACCAAACGTGTTGCATGCTAAATTATTTCAAAATGTTCACATTTCAATATTTATTTTAAGGGGAAAAATGTAATTTTAATACGGAACTTTCAAAAAGTGTTGAAAAAAATCATGAATTTTTTTCTTTCTTAAAAAAATATCAAAAATTTTTTAAGATTTCAATTTAAATAACAAACTTTCGTTGACCAGACTAATTAAGAATCGCCGTTAAGTTGACTAACGGTTGACTTTTAGTCAACTTAACGGCAGTACTTTATTGGCTTGGTCAACGAAAGTTTGTTATTTTTTCAACAATTTTTAAAAGTTCAGTATTTGTTTGACATTTTTATTTTATTAAAATATTTAATTTATGTAAATAATATGTTAGTTAAGTGATGTCTATGGAAAATATCTTGTAAAAATAATGAAAGAAATTTATCTTAAGTATAAATTTGAATATTTTCATTTTTTATTATTTTTAATATTTCAAATAAAATATAATTTTGATTCTAGTTTAGTTGATTTAGGTTTGTAGAGATTTTTAAATTAATTTTTTTTAAAACATAAAATCACAATTATATTATATAATATACGTAATCAAAGCAAAATGTAGATTCGTTGTAATGATTTTATTTTCTCGTGAAAAATATATATATATATATATATTATGATTATACTTATTAAAAAAAATTTCTATATATATATATAGTTTATTTTCGTAAATATATAAAAAATTTGTTTCATTATTTAAAAGATAATTTCCTTAAACATCATTTAACTAAAAAATTAAACGCTTTTTTAAACGCTTGTTGGTTTTGGTCAAGACTCATTCTTTTGTAAAACTTTTTTGTATCAGTTTAGTCATAACATAATATTTTTATCATAAACTATTAGTCATAACATAATAATTTGATATAACATAATAAATAAAATAATTTCTTTAAAATGATTACAACTTCAGAAATTTAGTCATAACCTAATAATTTGGTCGAACGATTAATGGTCAGTTAGATAATTTATCTCATAAATAAAATAAGTTCTTGAAAAATAATTTATTATATATTTATGAAGATAAACTATATATATTAAAAACACATTTTAAATAAGTATAATCATAACATATATATATATATTCACGATAAATAATAAAATCATTACAAACCTAAATCAACTAAATTAGAATCAAAATTATGTTTTATTTAAAATATTAAAATAATAAATGTGAAAATATTCAAATTTATACTTTAGATAAATTTGTTTCATTATTTTGACAAGATATTTTCATAAACATCACTTAACTAACATATTATTAACAAAAATTAAATATTTTAATAAATAAAAATGTCAAAAAATTACTGAACTTTTAGAAATAGTTGAAAAAATCTCAAACTTTCATTGACCAAGCCAATAAAGTACTGCCGTTAAGTTGACTAAAAGTCAACCGTTAGTCAACTTAACGGTTGTACTTAATTAGCCTAGTCAACGAAAGTGTGTTATTTGAATTGAAATCCTAAAATATTTTTTTAGGAGAGAAAAAAGTTCATGATTTTTTTCAACACTTTTGGAAAGTTTCGTATTAAAATTACATTTTTTCCCTTATTTCGAGATGTAACTTTGTGATTAATATAATCTAAATAATAGTAATGGGATTAAAAAAATAAGAGTTATCGCCGAATTAAATCAAAGATGCGTCAGTTTAGTTGGGAGGTGCGGTCCTCGTGAACGTGAAATGAATGCATTCTCTTTCTCTCTCTCTCTTATGTGACAATAAATTACTCTAAACAACGCGACACAACTCTGTTCAGCTCATATGTTATTAATGTTTACTATTAACTCAACTCAACTACACTATCATTATTTTAAATTATCTCAACAACATTATTGTTCCGACGATTCAGAATTTGTACAGTAGTTCAGTAGAATCAGCAGTGGTTAAGAATTTGTAATGTAGTAGTTCACACTTTTATTTAATAACAAAATTTTGATGAAACACATAACAAGCGATCTTAGGTTAGTGATTACCACATTTTATGAGAAATTATTCTATTAGTCTAGATCATGTATCCATTCTCTTGAGTGCGAAGTTTAAAAATTTTTTTATATTATTTGTCGAAGATGGTGATACATTTTAGACCTATTAAAAAATTCGATGAATGGGTTATTCGAAGATATCATAAAAAAATAGTATCAATAAAAAAATCACCAATAATATTTAATGTTCTTTTAGTAGATTTCGAAATTTATCATGGTTTGGATTCTATATTTTTATAACAAATTAGCCTTGACAATTTTATAACATAACTTACAAATGTTTATAAATTATTCTTGAAAACTTCTATCAAGTTCAAGTAATTTGATCAAGTTGTTACATCCATTTTCTCGAGTTTTCTCATCATATCCATCATTATTCGTTTTGAGTCATGTTTTGTCGATTATCAAATTTGAATATAAATGATGTTTTTAATTTAAATTTGGTTGTGTTAATTTATTGAATAAATTAGTCATTTTGAAAACAATGGTGAAGAATAAAACAATAAAAGTAAACTTTTAAATATTTTTCATAATTATAAAGTTTGAGTTATTAGTATGGTCCGTTATGGCATAAATATTAATGTGACAAAATAAACGTTCAAAACGCTTGTTCATGGCCAATCCTGAGGCGAAGTAGAGCAAGCACGAGCTTGCGGTCTATTTTATATTTTCAAAAATTTTGTTTTAAAAATTGGCATATTTCAAAATTTTATTTTAAGAATCGATCCATATTTTAATTTTATATTGCGACTTTTAAAATCTTAGAATCGATTATGTACTTGTTTTAGTTATTTTACTAACACACTTGAAAACATTTTTGACTGGTAAATTTCATTAAATCGATGACATCAATTACAATCACGCTAATAAATATTGAAATAAACCAACTATTTATTATTATTTTGGTAAAAGCTATAAAATTTGTAAGTATATTTAAGAAAAATAATGTATATTTGGACGATAATCAAGTGGTCTAGTGGTTGTATCACCGTTGTTGTTTTGTTACTAAATTAGAGATGGACTGGAGTCTCACCACTCGTACAATGAGTATATTTTTTCGAATTTGGGTTACCGGATCTACTCGTTGTGCTCCAGATTTTAATATGACAAAAGAAAATGATCGCTACTGTCTGTAAATTGTAACTTATACAATTATGCTAATGGTTAATTTCCTTCTAGTGTAGTGGTTAAATTTACAATACATGATTTTTAAATTCATAATAGTTAGGTTTAACTTACACTTAGAAAAGTGTTAAAAATTAGAATTACTTAAAAAAATATATTGGCAAAATAAATAAATAAAAATAAAATATAATTAGAGCACTTCCAATGGTAGTGCTTAGCCGATTCTTAACATTAAAAAAATACTAAAGTAAATAATATAAGGAAGCATCGATCCTTAGTGAAGCTTTTTAGGATCGATCTTTAATAGTCACATGTTGGCATTATATTGGGCTTTTTTCAACTGTCGATTGTTTTTATTTTTGTTTTTTCTTATATTCATGGTTTTATATAGGGCTTTAAAAAAAAACCGAACCAATTTTTATGAACTGCACCGAAGATTTCACGAGTCGAACCAAATTATGTAGAAAAACTGATCGGTACAAAAATAATTTTCAATTTTGGTTCTCATCTCGATTCGATAACATAACGGTTTATTTATTTTATATTTTTTTAAAAACCCAAAACCGATAATAACCAAAAAACCAAAAATAACTGAAAATTAACCGAATAAACCGAACTTTAAAAACAAAAAACCAAACTTTAAAACTGAAAATCGATCTTTCGGGTATTCGGTTCGGTTCCGATTCTTCGAATCCTAAATTATAATACACATATGATACTTTTCTAATATTCGGTTTGGTTCCGGATCGGTTTGGTTCCGGATCGGTTTGGTTCTATGTTAAAAAACCGGAAAATATCCAAAATTTTCGTTTCTAAGTCGGTTCTGGGCATTTCAGACCCGAAATACCAAAAAATATCAGAAGTTGTCGGTTCTATGTCGATTGATTTTTTTATTTATATGTATTTCATTTTTTTCAACTTTAATTATTTGTAATATTCAAAATATAATGTTTTTTTAAAAAAATTAAGAATTTCTAGGAGTTCTACTATTAAAATAATGATTAGAGCTTTTTAATTTATTAAAATATTATTAAAACTTGTTAAATATTTTATTAAGAGTTTTATTCTTGAAGATAGTTTTATATTAGTGAAAAAGTGCACAAAAGCATACCAATAAAAAAAACGAGATTAAAAAGGAAAATTAGCTGTGGCGAAAGAAGTCAAAGGAGTCTTGGTTTAAACAAATACACAGTATCAATTAGAATCGTTGTGATCAACGACAGAGATTATTAAAAAAACCACATTTTAATCGAAAATGTTCAACTAAAGAAGGAGACAGAGACGACCCCATCAATTACCTTCTCTACATCTCAAAATCGTTCTTCTTTTGGCCATTCCTGTCTTTCACTTTTGACTCTTTCGATGGGATCCGCCGCTGAGTTCACGGAGCCCACCATCGGGACCGAGAAGCACCACCAACAGCCAGTAGAAGTGGAAGAAGAAGAAGAAGCCGAACAAGTTTTCCAGCTGGAGAGGAAAACTTCGTTGTCTCCTCATGCAAAGAGACCTGACACTGCTGACAGTAGTACTATCACCACCAATAACAATAGCCCTTCTTCTAGCTTTGATGTGATCCCCGATTTCCGGAACACCGAAGAAGACCATATCATAGTAGACAATTTGGAGCTCCCGGAGGACCATGACGACGGGGAAAATTGCAATGTCCACTTCGATAGTGAACATGGTTAGTAACTAAACCTCCCATTATTTCATGTTTTGAACTGTTTTCTTGTGAATTGCTCGAAGAAATTTCCCTTTCCGGAGCTGAATTTAGCGTCTCTTTGGGTTCGATTGTGTGTCCTTTTCTTATCAATTTTGAAATCTTGCTGATCCGAATCGTTTAGGGTATAATTAGGCCAACCGATTATGTAGTTTTGACCTGACGATATCTACAAGGTGGGACTTGAGTTTGAGCTTTAGTGTAGGATAGGTTTTTTATAAATACGTTTCTAGTGGTGGTGAAGTCGCTGTCATGATTTGTTGTTTGTGAATGAAGGAATTTGGAAATGTCGCCACTGCGATTGGACCTACAGAGAGGAATCTTTGTTATGTTTTGAAACCAAAGGTCAGTCCAGTGTTAGGCTTTTCTGGACCAAATTTTGCCTGTTAATCCCCCATATTGGTTGCTCGTTGTCAACAGTTGGATATATGTTGTTTGTTTGAAGATATCATCATAGATAATTGAATATCTTTGTTTTGGATGTTCTTCTGTTAGGCTTTGAGTCAGCTGGTGATGCCCAAACTGTAGATCTCTTGACCGGGGAGAAAAAGCTGTCAGAATGTGGAAAAAGCTCAATATCTGAGGATAACAAAGGGTCTAATGAAATCGAAGAAGTACAAGATGCTGATTTTCCTAAAGAGGTGAATGCTGTTGTTCAACCCACTGCTGATGTCATAGAAGAGGAGGTGGATATCGAAGATGTTGAAGATTATGATGTGGAGAAAGTGCTGGATAAGCAAGAGACACATGATTTGTTCTGTCCAAACTGCAACTCTTGCATCACTAAAAGGGTTGTCCTCAAAAAAAGAAAACGAAAGATCAGTCATGTACCGGAAGATCTAAAGCGCGTTAGAGGGTCACAACAAACTGACCATCCTATTCAGACGGAAGACAGTGTGCTACCTGCAGATGATGGTGAAAATTATAGACGAGAATCATTTGTCTTTAAGTGTCTGTCATGCTTCAGCATATTCATACCCAAAGGTACTTTTGATTGTAACCATTTCTTTGATACTTGAAATCTGTTATATTAGGCCCGATCCCTTTTTGTATCTAAAGCATGCTTTCTTTTTCTTGAAAACAAATGCAGGCGTTGGTTCAAAGCCACTTCCTCCCAGTGAAGCTGTTGAAGGGTTAAAGACTCAACCAAAGCCTCAAGAAGAAATTACAGGCGATTCCAATTGGCTCAGTTCAATATTCGGTTTTAGCAAAAAAGGATCAGCAGATCATAAAGGTATTGTTTGGTTCCTATGTCTGTCTCATCAATATGCGTAAGACATAACATTCTTTTACCACTTCAAAACGGTGATTTGAGACTGGTAACTTCAGTAATTCACCATGATGCTGAAGAGGTTTGTATTATCTTACATTAGAACCAAATTTATTTCTTTTTTTTTTGTCGTCAGGTGGAGCAACGTCTAGTGTCCCGAAAGATAATATGCAGCATGATAACCAAAACCTTTTGGGTGTGGATACGACAGGTTCTATCGTAAATACCCCATCAGAAGCCCCACCCCCTGTTCGGGATGGTCCAGCACCTTCGATTCAAGGTAGAGACATTCTTTTCTTTAGTAACAGCTACTGGAATAAAAATGGTAACTTTTCCATCACCAGATCCTGAAATAAAGGAGAGATGATGGTAAGATTTTTAATAAATTTACAGGAAATATCGTTACAAGTGGATAGATACAGTAATATGAATCTCTTGAATGTCTCTTAAAGTGGAGATAAATATTAAAAAATATTTTCCTAAAGTTTTATCCTTGGTTTTTAAGTAATTGTTTGAATCCATCGTGTGGTGCAGATAAATCAAAGATCAGTGCTTCTCAAGATAAAGAGTCTGTAAATTATAAGCAAGGTACATATATAGTCATTAAAAAGGTATATACCCCTTTGATTCAAGGTACATATATATAAATTATAATTGAGTCATTCTTAAAAAGTGGAACCCATTTTCGTGTCTTGTAGTTAAAATTTTAAGCAAGGGAATTTAGAAGCAACTTGAGTAAAAATAAAACGTGATCGCCAGCCAATTCTTTTCTTTTATTAAGCTTTTGCGTCTCTCCTTTGACTTGTAAAAAATACACCAGTCTTTTCTTAATTCGATGGCAGTTGCAAACTCTCATGATGCAGGCAATATTGTCAACAATGGTGCGACTGTTGAAGACGGGAAAAAGTTGCAAGTTCCTCCATTGGAGGAGGACCAAACACAGCGAAAGATCTACAAGGATGATTCTAGTGCAGCGCACGGGAATCATTCATCAGACAAAGGACATCTCTCCCCAATTCAGCAACCATCTCATGACATGAACATATCAAACACAGTGACTAGTGGACCTGATGGAATAAGAGTAGAAACTATATTTCATGCAGAGGATTCTAACACAAGAAATCCAGATTTTGGTCAGACCAAAGTAACAGGTAATCTTAATTCTGTTCATTATGCTGCGTGGAAAAAATCTGTATAGCTTCTATGTCAAATACATAAGATAAAACCTTCTTCTGTCTTCTTTTTTTGAAGATTAAGTATTTAAGGTACTGTGTTCCGCTTCTGTTTAGGTGTGATGGTCACAGGTGATAATGGAGTTATTACCACTCTACAAAGTCCTGAAATTGATATTCCACCAGCCCCAGGAAGCTCTCTGGAAGAAGGGACTCTAACGGAACCATTACTAAGACCAGTTATTGAAGGATCAGTTGTTGAAGGACGTAATGTGGAGATCTTGAAAAGCATTGTATATGGAGGTCTAATAGAATCCATCACTAGCCTCGGTGTTATCTCATCTGCTGCTGGTTCTGGTGCTTCAATGTGTAAGTACCGCTTATTCTTAACGTTCCGTTTCCATTGTAAAACACAGAAGACAGTTTTTGTTGCTTGACAATCCTAAGTCCTAACGCTCTACGTATCTTCGTGGTTGCAGTGAACATTTTGGTTTTGGGGCTTGCAAACTTGTTTGGTGGCCTTATACTCATTATTCATAATGTGAGTAATCACATAGCTCATCTTTTGATATCTTGATGCATGAACTTGGTAATGAATCACATAACCCACAATTCAAGAACCTTACAAAGAAAGTTCTTTTGTAGCTACAAGAACTTAGGGAGGAGGAACCAAGAACAACAATAACAATGACAGAGGATAACCAGACTAACATCCAAGTACGAGAAGGTCGGTACAAGCGACTCCTAGGACGAAGAGAAAATTTTGCACTTCATGCATCAGTGGCGATCTTATCCTTCATTATCGCTGGTCTCCTCCCTCCTGTAGTCTACTATTTCTCATTCAGCAAAACACACAATAAAGACTACAAAGTCGCATCGGTTTTTGGAGCATCTTTAGTATTAATCGTGTTGCTCGCCCTAGCCAAAGCTCATGTGAGGAACCCAAGAGGCAGCCACCTGAAGAGTGCTCTGTACTACACGATGATTGCTGTATCAGTGTCAGGGATTTCTTACGTGGTTGGTAACTTTTTGGATCAGTTGCTTGAGAAGTATGGATGGTCTGATGGATCCGAAACTCCGGCAGGACAGATGATGCTTTCACTTATGGGTAGGAAAGCCGGTAGCTTCGGATACTCATCATCCTACTGAAACTGTAGGAAGATTTAACACGTCCTGTTACTTTCCTCGTCCACTCTGTTTTGTGAGCTTTCGGTAGACTTTTTCTGTATTTTGAGGCCAAAATCTTTGTTACGACTTGTGTGAGTGTAGTTGTTCCCACGTAAGCACAAAAAAATAAATGACCACCAGTATCCATTTCTATTTAGTTATATGTTCTGTTTTTTTGTTGTAATTAGAAAATATGCAAAATGTAGGTTCTACCGAGAATTGAACTCGGGTTACTGGATTCAGAGTCCAATGTCCTAACCGCTAGACCATAGAACCATTTGATGTTTCCTTTCATTAAAACTTATAAGTACCATAATATGGCTTGCCATAAATGTACGGTTCCTGTGTGACGACGGCGTTTAGATGGCTACAGCCAAATGGTTGGGTTGGATTGATAACCGTCGGATTCAAATTCGAATTAAAGGGAGCCTTGGCATCTGAACGGCTCATATTTGATCTCTCTTCTTTTCTCTCTCAATTTCAGAAATCACAGAGGCCAACGAAGAAAGGCACCGCTTTTCGCAGACACGGTGACGATAGAGAGAGAGGGAGGGAGAGAATCAGGGCCGATTTGAATTCCCTGAAAATTTTCAGATTGTTTTCTTTCCCTTTTCTCTCTTTGATTTGTCTATCGAATCTATTTTCAAAGATTCCCAAAAGTGGTAAGGAAGCAAAGTACTATTTCCCTTTTGTTTTTTCTCTGTTAATCGGCTTGAAAGAAAGGAATTTATTTCTTTTCTCAGAAGAGCGATTCTAGAGAAAAAAATGGAAAAAAGATGATAGGAAGGGGAATTTCACATATTTTTAAAAAAATTTAGGGTTTTTTTGTTTTATTCTTCCATTTTTGAAATTAATTGTGGTAATGGAGATGGATAGTATGGAGTGCGAATCGTCGACTAGAAGCAACGATGAGATCCATCATAACGGAACTTATCACTTCTCTTCATCGAAAAATCACGGCGGAGCCGCCGCCTCTGTCGTTACCAATATAGTCGGTCCAACGGCGACCGCTCCGGCCACTAGCGTCTACGAGCTTTTGGAGTGTCCTGTTTGCACCTATTCTATGTACCCTCCTATCCATCAGGTGAATCTCCGATCCTCTTTTTGCGAGTTCTTCAATTCATGATGTCTAGGTTCTTGATCGGAGAGTGATTTTGCTTAATAATCTGTTCCTGTTAGACCTGCTGTGGAACCTCTACTTTGGAGCTTATGATTTCTTTTATTTCATTGTCAGTGACGATGATGTATATTGTTGTAGCATTTTGGGGTAATAACGTTTCAAGTTCTTGTCAGCATAATTTGATTCAATCCAAAGCATTTCCTGGGTTATATTGTAGTTTTGTTCTTGGTTTCAGTGTTGCTTGTAAGTTCTTGAGAGTTGTGGTAAATCTGAAAAGTCTCTCTCTTTATGTTGTTGTTGTTTCAGTGCCACAATGGACATACTTTGTGCTCGACCTGTAAAGTGAGGGTGCATAACAGGTGTCCTACATGTAGGCAAGAGCTTGGAGATATAAGATGTTTAGCTCTTGAGAAAGTAGCCGAGTCACTTGAGCTACCTTGCAAGTATTACAACCTGGGATGTCCTGAGATATTTCCTTATTACAGCAAACTAAAGCACGAGTCTCTCTGTAACTTCAGACCTTACAGTTGTCCTTATGCTGGCTCAGAGTGTGGTATTGTAGGGGACATACCTTTCCTTGTAGCCCATCTCAGGGATGATCACAAAGTTGACATGCACGCTGGTTCCACGTTTAACCACCGCTATGTAAAATCCAATCCACGTGAAGTAGAGAACGCCACTTGGATGCTAACAGTGAGCAAGCCCTCTTCTACCTGCTAAAGAATGAATATAACTTGAAAATTGACAGTTTTTCTTATCTGGTTTCAGGTTTTCCATTGCTTTGGGCAATATTTCTGCCTTCATTTTGAAGCATTCCAACTCGGGATGGGTCCAGTATACATGGCATTTCTAAGATTCATGGGGGATGAGGAAGAAGCACGAAGCTACAGCTACAGCTTAGAAGTTGGAGGCAGTGGAAGGAAGTTGACATGGGAAGGAACCCCAAGGAGCATCAGAGATAGCCACAGGAAAGTAAGAGACAGCAATGACGGTCTCATCATTCAAAGAAACATGGCTCTCTTCTTCTCTGGTGGTGATAGGAAAGAGCTTAAACTCAGAGTCACTGGTAAAATCTGGAAAGAGCAACACAGTCCAGATTCTGGGATTTGCATACCAAACCTATCTTCCTAATCATTCATTTTTTTCTTCTTTTTTGTTTATCTCGTTGAGAAGGAAAGTTGTATGATGATTCGTTTGCACTGCTCTTCTTTTGTCTGTATCTAAAACATTTCATGAAATACGTCTTTGATCTTGTCACGAAGTTATAGTCTCATTTGTCAAGTAAAAACTTGAATTTCAGTTCTCAGATGCCCAAGACTTATGATTCATAACATACATGGAGATTGAAAGCACGATGTGATTAAGAGTAATACATGTCAAATGAGTAGTAAAATGTGTTCTCGCATGCGAAGCGAGCGCTCTACCATATGAGCTACACCCCCTGGTTGTTGAATGTTATCAATAGACAATTATATTTTGTTTTGTATAAAGAAAATCTCATATTAGCTGCATATATCAACTCTGTTGGCGAGCATTTGTCAAAACGAAACTTCTTTCGTCGACATTAGATCATAGACATGAGACAAAAACAATTGATTTTTTATTTTGTTTATTAAACAACCTGAAACGTAAAAAATAGATAAAGACATGCGTTTTTGAGTCGGTAGACAAATGACAAATGTAAAGAGCGTACTTGGTGGAATCTCTGACACGTGGAATGCCACTCTTTAGGCCTCTTCACCACCGAAAATCACACCAAAAGAATTTTATGTATTGTAATAATTGTGGAGCCCCTTCGAAATCGAAAATTCTAAATTCAAAGGTCATCATCGTTAACAGTCTAATTCGACCGTAATTGACCAGCAGCTCAATTTTGCCTAAAGTTTCCATTTACGACGTGCAATAATTGGTTAATATATCAATTTTTTAAACCGAAACGAAATTCTAGAGAATCGGTTTGTTCGGTTAGATTTGGGTTTGTAGAACCTTCCAAAACGCAGCGTTAAAGCTTTTAGGGTTTCTTATGGTGTGTGGATACCCACTCAAGTCTCCAGTGTTCGTTTGTGGCCTGGATTTGCCCTATTTTTCTCTTGTTTTGTATTTCCTCTTCTCCAAGGAATCTGGAAGAAAGCTAAACCCTTTTTTCTTCTCAATCCCTGTTAATCAGAAATTTCTTTTTCGGAACCAGAAATCGATCCTAGTCTTTGATTAACCTAAAATTGGGATTCCACGGTAGATAGAGAAGACAGTAATGGTTGAGGCAGAGCGCGCGGAGAATCTCTGGATTGCTTCCGATATGCCGTCTTCATCTCCGGCGGAAACGGGAGGTATTGATTTTTCGACCATTGAATCGTCTTCTGGAATCAGAGATGTTAGAGGGTTTGTAAGCATCGGACCACATGTAATTTCACGGCCTCGGTTGGAGAAGGATTCGTCGGAATATAATTTAGGGTTCAAGGAAAGAGTTGTCGCAGCCGCCGGAGCTGCGTTTTTCTCCGCCGTGATTCTAAATCCTCTCGACGTTGTAAAGGTTTGTTATATTTGTTTTGGTGTTAATTCCTATTCCACTGGAAAATTATATGTTTTACCGGCGATAAACTAACGTTTGTATTGTAATTCGTTATCAGACTCGTTTACAAGCTCAAGCCGCCGGAGCTTCTTACTCTCACCCACTCAGTGACGCCATTGGCCGCATGGCCTTCTTTGGACCAAACATGGTATGTGTCATTCTACGTTGTAGTCTAGATTTCACCACCCAAATATGTTTTGAGTTCATCTAAATTTTTCTTTATGGGTTCAGATGTTTGCAGACTTGAGGTGTTCCCCTTCATGTTCACGAGCTGGTGTACAAGGTACTGTCTCCATTTGCCCTCCAGATTGTTTCCAGTACAAAGGAACAATTGATGTCTTCACCAAGATCATACGGCAGGTAAAGTGTTAAGAAGATAATCAGAATCATTAGTTGTGGAATATATCCCTATCTCTCTATTCTAACACAAGAGCTGATTTAGGAGGGCATGTCACGCCTGTGGAGAGGGACTAATGCTGGTCTTGCTATAGCTTTGCCCATGGTATGTTCTCTTATCTACATTTACAAGATTTGCTTTGTTTTGGATAAATATGGATCAATGAACTATCAAACTATTGCATAGGTTGGGATTTATCTTCCATTTTATGATATGTTTCGCAACTGGTTGGAAGAATTATCTCAGGAGACTGCACCTGCTACAAAAATATGTGTGCCTCTTGCGGCAGGTGCATTGGCACGGTCCTTAGCTTGTACAGTTTGCTATCCTATTGAACTTGCACGAACCCGTATGCAGGTAAGTTTTATCTACGTATCTTCTTGTTACTCTGGATTGTTTGGTATGCTTTCCAGTGAGATTTTTGTGACTTGGTATATGCTGTATTTTTTTAACTAGGCATTCAAAGAAGCGAAAGCCTCTGTGAAGCCTCCAGGAGTTCTTAAAACACTGGTTGGTGTAGTCTCTGAAGTCAGGACAGCAAATAACCTTGAAAGAAGCTGTAAGTTATTCTTCTTTAGCCACAGAATTGGCAACAATTTGACGTACTGAAGTCATATTTCTGTGGTTTTCCACGCATGTGAAATCAAGTCGAGTTTGCCCTCTCGTACCTCTTCATTGACACTAATAGCCATGCTATTGTTTTAACTAGTCTTTGTTATGCTTGTTTCATGTGACAGTATACAACTATCGTGTTCTCTGGAGAGGCTTAGGTGCACAGCTTGCTCGTGATGTTCCATTCTCAGCAATATGCTGGGCAACTCTCGAGCCAGTAAGTTCTTTGACATGTTTCAAACATTTTACACTTCAGAAAGATGTTTGTTAGGCAGTTAATGCCAAAGACGTAAGCAAGGAAGTGAGTTGGTTTGACCTATTCCTTTGGTGCAGATGAGAAGGAGACTACTTGGAATAGTGGGCAATGATACAAATGCTCTTGGTGTTCTCGGTGCAAACTTTTCCGCTGGTTTTGTAGCTGGAAGTATTGCTGCTGCTACCACTTGTCCTCTTGACGTTGCAAGAACTAGAAGACAGATAGAGGTGTGTTTCGCTTTGCAAAAAACTTGTATGTTTGTTGATAACACAATACTTATGTTTGACTATTTCATATATTCAGAAAGATCCTAGTAGGGCAATGAGAATGACGACACGACAAACTCTGATAGAGGTTTGGAGGTATGTATTCATATTTAAAAGACTTTCATCTCTTGTTTCCTAAAAGCTCTGTGATTTGCATTGAGTAAAAGATATAACACAACTAATGCATATTCACAGGGATGGAGGGATGAGAGGACTCTTCACGGGAATGGGTCCGCGAGTGGCGCGTGCTGGACCATCAGTAGGGATAGTAGTTTCATTCTACGAAGTGGTCAAGTATGTTTTACATCGCCAATACGCTTCATCATGACCCAACAAAGAAACTATTTAACTAAACATGAATGTGGATACGGCTTTAGGTTATAGTTTCTTCTTATTTCGAGAAAATAAGTTAATCAAACATGCTCAGTTCTCTACCAATTTTTGTTTCTTACGATTATGAGCAATGATTTTGACAAGTTGTTATATACTACTAGCTGACTACTCAAGTTTTTGATGGTTTTGTCGACTTAGGTTGCCTAAGCTTCTATTGAATCGAAATAATTGGTCAAGAAATTCTTATCGAATTTAGTTTGTCAAAACCCAAAAGTATTCGTTTTTCATTTACTATGTACTAAGTTACGCTTCAAGGTGTAAGATTCTTAGACGTTTAAGAAATGTTTCACAAATTATGTTATTACATATTTTTCAGTCGTTATAAGGTTGCATCATTTATACCAAACTCTGAATCTGTTTTTTCAAGCACTATAAAACCAATGGATCATCTTCTCGCACTAAAAGCTCTTCCACACCCAACAAAACCAAAATGATGTGTCCTATACTGAAACACATTCTCCTTTTTGATAATTGTCTTTTGTAATTAGGTTCCCTCTTTAAAAAAGTTAGTTCCATGTTTTTAGTATTTTTTACAATTTAATATTATCAAAGGAATTGAAAAATTCAACTGTACAAATATGAACATGACAATGATAATGAAACATAAAAATGCGTGGAGAGGCGGACGAGGTTTAGTATTCATTAAAATTGTTACCTTGTTTATAATTATCTCATATGGTTTGGAACATAATGATTGGTACATTTTGGCTCTCCCTTGTTGTTCGACCTTTTTTAGGATTTTAGTTGTTAGAATACGTGATTACAATAAATTTAATATATAAAGAGATGAATCATGTAGAAGAATTTTACAAATACCACAAAAATGAGCTTTTTTGTGAGTTTATATGTCAAAGTATCACATTTTAAATTATCTTTAAATTACTATTAAAATATGTTGTTTTCAAAAATACTACAAATTAAAAAAATATATATATATATATAGTTTTACTAGTTGGAATTAACAATTTAGTTTTTTTTGTCGGCAAAAAGGAGAAATCCTCCTAATTTATTAAAAAAAATCAATCATCCAAGAACATGTCTTAGTGTTCCTATCCTAATAACATCATCATGAATCAAAGAATCAAAATAAGACGGGTTTACATCTAAAGAAAAGATAAATCAAAAGCATAGTTTGTTAAGCCATCTGCCAGACGGTTAGCCTCTCTATGCACATGTGAAATGCGAACTCTCCAAACCCGTGATAAAAAGTCATAGCACAAACGTACTAGGAATGAAAGAGGGCGAGTGTCTCCAATCCCCTTCTTCAAGAAACCCACCACCATTTCCAAATCAATTTCCAACTCCAATTGTGATACTCCATACTCCCAAGCCATAAATAAGTCATAATAAATGCCCCAAAGCTCCGCAAGAGGAGCCGAGCAAACCCCAATCTTGACCGCAAAATCTTTGCACCACTTTGCCTCGACATCACGCACAACACCACCAGCCGTTGCTAACCCAGGATTACCATGAGATGCTCCATCAGTGTTAAGTTTGAACCAACCTGACATTGGAGCCTTCCACGCGATTATCCTCTCCGTACGTATGTGAGGACCCATGTCCATACATGCACTTAGCCGAGACTGCCATACTTCCTTGGCTTTATATTTTGCGAGCTTGGTACGGTCTCTACACCGAATAAGATCCCTGAATACATGACCACGTCGCCACTTTCAACTCCACCAAACTGTCATTGCAAATAGAGTTGACCAAGCGGTCTCATTAATCAGATTATCATCACCCAAATTAGCATACAACCAACTCAATAAATCAGCATGAAAAAACCAATTATGACATGAGTTCGATACTAGGCGTCGCCATATTTCTTCTATCGAAGAACAGTCTCTCAAAACATGAAGTATTGATTCACATCCCACATTGCATACCGTACATAGATCCGAAGCACATAGATGACGTCTTCTTCTCTCCTCGTTAGTCATTATTCTTTGGTGAGAGACAAGCCAAATAAACGTTTTGACACGTTTCGTAGTCGCAACCTTCCAAATACGATGATAAAAACCTGACATGTCCGGACATGCTTCAGAATTGCGGGTTAGGAAATGATATGCCGAACTTACTGGGAAAACACCATTTGGTGTTGCACTCCAAGACATACGATCATGTGCTCCAGTAACGTCGTCCAGCACTACACTCATTAAGCTCATTTTTATTTCATCTGAAACATATGGAGTGATAAGATTCCACCTCCAACCACTTCCTTGCTGCCATAGCTCACAAATTTTCATTGTCCTAAAATCCAAAGGAATCAAACATCTAGACAAATCCAATAGCGGTATCTTCAAAATCCACTTATCAAGCCAGAAATTAATGTTCTGACCATCTCCTATCACCCAACTCATCTCCGAAAATACAATCTTTATCAAACTATCAACCACACGGTATCTTCAAAATCCACTTATCAAGCCAGAAATTAATGCTCTGACCATCTCCTATCACCCAACTCATCTCCAAAAATACAATCTTTATCAAACTATCAACCACACTGCTCCATAAGACCGACCAGCTACCTTTTGATACCAACCAGTTCGCCGCATTACTCGTGTTGATAATGTATTTATTTCTCAAAACACGGGACCATAGACTTGAGTCATCACATAATAAACGCCAACCTATCTTAGATAACAAAGCCATATTCACATATTTTGCTTTTCGAAGTCTCAACCCACATTCTCTCTTCGGTAAACAAACACTGTTCCAATCTAAAAGATGTTGCATGCGTCTTTCTGGTGCACTACCCCATATGAAGTTACGATTTATCTTGTCCAAATGATTCAAAGTGGACAATGGCAATCTTATGGAACCCATTGTATGGATAAGAATTGATGACAACACTACTTCAGCTAACGTCACACGACCGATAAAGCTTAATGTACTTCCCTTCCAACCCGCAAGCCGAGATTGTACCTTCTCCTCAACCTCACTAAACGTATTTATGTTAACATGATTATGCAATATTAGGAGTCCCAAATATTTACCAAGATCTCTAGTAGCTTGAATCCCACTTTCCAGACGGATCAACTCCTGAAGCTCTTGACTCACATTCTGAGAGAAGAAAATCTTGGACTTCGGTAAACTCACTTTCTGACCAGAACTACGACAGAATTTATCTAGCACACTCTGAATCACTTGTATCTGTCCGACACTAGCTTCAACAACAAAAAATCAGATCGTCCGCAAAAAAAATGTGTGATAAAGTTGGATCTCGTCTAGTCAGTCGTATTGGCTTCCAACAATTTTCTGTAATAGCAACATCAATTAAGTGACATAAACGTTCCAGACATAGAACAAACAAGTAGGATGACAAAGGGTCTCCTTGTCGAAGTTCTCTCTCTGGTTTAAAGTTCTCCAATGCAAATTTAATGACCGATGGGCCAACAATACCCCAGCAAACTTGATAAAAGACCGGTTGAAACCCATTAGGCCCATGTGCTTTAAACCGTCTCATACTCCGTATCGCTCTAATTTCATCAGCCGTAATTAACTTTGCCAACTCTGTCTCAGCCAGAACTGGAAAACCAATCGGAGATAACCTCTCCGTAACTTGATCAACCTATACCATAGAATACAAATTCTTATAATAATCAACAATCAGTATTTCAAGGGATGGCTTCTCCGATACCTAGTTATCTTCATCATCCTTAAGCATATCAATAGTGTTCCTTCTTCTTCGAATCACTGTTGAAGTATGAAAGAACTTAGTGTTCTTATCTCCAAAGGCGATCCACTATTCTCTAGACTTCTGAAACCAAAGTATTTCTTCTTGTTCTAGTATTGTACTCAACTCATTCGCCACCCCCTCCTCCTTATGAATCAAGTCATCCGAATTAGACACTTCTAATTTAGATTGTATGTCCTTAAGCTCCTGTAACAACTTGTCTTTGCGGTGAAAAACATTCCCGAAGCACTCTTTATTCTATCTTCGTAATGCTTGTTCCAAAAATCTAAGCGTCGTGGGAGTAGAAACATTATTCTTCCATGATGACTCAACCAAAGTATTGAATCCCTCATGTTGCATCCATGCCGCTTCAAATCTAAAAGGACGGTGACTCGGGTCACGATTTCCAACCGGACATAGTTGTAAATATAGAGGTGTATGATCAGATGCTAAGAACGGAAAATGTGTGACCTTCGCCTCTTGCCATTTTAGCCGTGACAGCCCATTACACAAGAATCGATCCAGCCGTTTAGCCACATACGTACTCTTGTCTTCCTCTCCGCCAAGTGTATCTATTTCCAGTAAACCCCATATCAATCAATGACGTCTCACTAATCCAATCACCAAAAGCTAAAGAGTCTGCTGAAAGACGACTACTACCACCTAGTCTTTCATCAACCCGAACAATAGTATTAAAATCTCCTCATACAATTAGCGGTTCATTAATACTATTGATTAGCGTCTTCAACTCTAACCACAACCCGCTCCTTCTACTAACAGTTGGTGCGCCATAAACAACAACAATATGCATATACTCATCACCCCACTTCACTTGTGCATGAATGCATTGATTAGTTAACAATTTAGTCTTGAAGAGGCTAAATTTTAGTTTTGATGGTTAATATTTTAAATTTAAAGTTGCAAAACTATTTTAAAATTTGTAGTATTTTAAAATATCATATTTTGTAGTATTTTTGGAATAACCAGAAATATATTACCACTTATTTTTTAGAATTCCACTTCATTTTTATGTTTTACAAATCAAAATAAACTATTGTATAGTTTTTATTGAGATGACAACGTGTATTCTAATTCTTGTAAACATTAACACACACACTATCAAATTATAAAAATTTAGTAGTTACCAAATGTATGAAAATTGAAAAAAATACCATTTAAACTATAATATCTCAATTAAGTTATTCAAAAAAAATTCAGTTATTCAGAAAAAATTGAAATGTCTAAGATGCTACCAAATATATAATGGAGTACTATATAACATACACTGATGTTGGATTTTGCTCATAAATATCATTCAGAAAAATAATAATAAAGATTTGGTAGATAGAATTGAAAATTATTCTTGTTTGTATATATAAGTAGTACTTTTAATTTAAACTTTTTAAATATATATGAAGGAAAAGAACAGAAAAGTGATACATTTTTCAAATCCTAGATGATTGAATCAATCAACTATATTTTAAGAAAAAAATCAAATGTAGAAGAAAAATATGCTAGTCAAAGGATGTATTCGGCAATAAATCAAGTATTGATATATTTCCATTAGAAGCATTATTGAAATATAACATTCCCTTTTTAAAATTCCATAGAAAAGACATAAAGAGTAGATTGACCCAAAAGCCACTTGCTTCACCAGTCACTATCTACACTTACCTACCGTGATTTGCGCCTATGCCATTGCCTAAGAGAATTTCAATTTGGCTTTTTATATTCATTTATATAAAAAAACTAGCAAAATTAAACACGCTCGTGCAATTTAAATAAAAACGACAAGAACGAAGATACTTAATTAATTTGTTACTTTTACTCAAAATTTCTCACAAAACTGTCTTACAAAACTTTTTTGAATATATTAGGAAAAGAAAAAAAAAAAAGAAAAACTGCAGACAAAATTTAACTCTGATATGCAATGTTTGCATTTTGGATACAAAAAATCACACAACTAAGAGATCTGATATCAAACAATCATCAAAATCGTTGAACATTGAGCCAATATCGGAAGAGTACTTTTCTTCTTCTCCAATGTTGTTGTTGTTATCAAATAACAAGAGATCGTTCAAGAAGTCATTCTGTGATGATTGAACCGGAGAAAATTGTTGATCGAAGATAGATATGTCTGGAAATGATTCATTGAAATAGTTGTCGAGAAATGAAATGTCCAATGGAAATGAATCATCAATTGGTTCAGGAAACTCTTCTTTAACCGGTATACCGATTGGTTCAGGAAACTCTTTTTTAACCGGTATAACCGGTTCATTGATTGGCTCAAAAAACTCTTCTTTAACCTGAATAACCGGTGGTTCAGAGATTTGGTAGTTAAGAACCGATGTAGGAGATGATAGATGATGGTGAGAATCGTCGTCCATTGATTCTGATGTGGAAACCGATAAATTGATTTCCGGTTCTGGTTCAGGTTTTGGTTCTTGTTGGACGGTGAAGTTGGTGAGAGCATCGGGCCCACGAAGACTTATAGCTGCATTGTCGTAAACGACAGCAGCTTCCTCCGCCGTTGAAAAAGTACCAAGCCATATCCTCTTGCGTTGCTTCGGATCACGAATCTCAGCTGCGTATTTTCCCCATGGTCGTCGTCTAACGCCACGAAACTTCCTCTCCTTTTGGCCGGCACCGGAATCAGAGACCTTTTGTAACTGAGAATCAACGGAGAGGCTCTTAATCGGAGCCGAGACTTCACCGGAGGATCTTGGTTCGACTCTGATCTCATGAATCAACTTCTTAACACGTCTTCTAGGGAAGAGAAACTCATCTTCGTCATCACTTGATGAATCAGTAGCGTCACGATCAGTTACACACACTCGAACCAACCTCGCCGAATCAGTACTCATTTTCTTCTCAAAAGAAGAATCTTTAGTGTACTTTCTAATAACTGAGGTGTGCTCTGTGTACTTCACTGGTCTAAAATCCATATAATCATCTTCCATCATCATCATCACTCTCACGATTTATGGTTTTGTTTTGAGAAGAAAACAGAGATTCTGGGTTTCTTTGGTGAAAGGTTTTGAAGATTTTTTGTGTTTGTAAATGAGAGAGATTTGGAGAGAGAGGATGATAAAAAGAAAAGAAAAAAAAAAGTCAGTGAGTTTAAAGTGAAGATTCAGAATTTCACTCTTCTCAAATCCTTTTTTATAGGATCTTTTGTTAGCCATATTTGGTCAATATAATAAAATAATAAAGGAAAAATAATATTTTAGAATTATTAGCTTTTGTTTACTTAATTTCTTCTTTTGATAATAACAAAAAAAAAAAAAAAAAATTTTCATTTCTCACTGATATTAGCCACTAATTACTAATTACAGTGTGTGTAGTAATCTACGGTCATACGGGTTGCCGCCAAATTCATTTGAGCGAATACCATATTGACATGTGTCAAATTAGATATTTTCCACCTACACGATGCATGTCACGTGACCCCAAGATACCCGGCCACAGTTTTGTTCATACTTTAATTTAATTTAATTTTGAGACATTTTATTATTTTAATCTTTTGTACTTTTTTTTTCTTCCTTTCGACTATTTTAGTATTCTTTTCAAATATCATTGGTCGCAAACAATAGTATAATGCACCTACTTTAGAAGATTTGTGTATGTTTCATGTAAAAGCATTTTAAGTTGTTTTTTTTAAAACATATGACCTAGTAGTCTTTTTAAAATTAATGAAAAAAATTCAAGTATGTCCATGATTTCAATGTTTAATAATTTTCCGTTTAAATATATAAGATGTTTCATATTTTAATTAAAAAATAAGTTTATTGAAAAAGATAGTGAGATGTATTTTAAAGTTTTTATAATTACGTAAATTGATTTGAATTATTATATTAAATATTATTTATACAGAGCCGATTTTGAGATCAAACATACTAAATACGAGTTTGCGGTTCATTTTTATTTTTAAAATTTTAATTTAAAAATTAGTTTATTTTTTTATTTTAAATTATAACCTTTAAAATTTTAGAATCGCCCTATTAATTTAAATAATGAAAACTAAATTATTTACTTTTCATATATATACTAACATATCTCATATTTTGAAATAAAAGGAAATACTAAATTTATTGGAAATATTTTAAAAATAATAATGAGTAGGTTTGACCGAAATGTGTAGCGACTTCTTCCTAAAGTTGGTCGGATGTCCATGCATTCATATTTCATAAAAATTCTATATATGAAGAATCCAATCTGTCACATGCTGTGTTTTCCTAAAGTGCTATTCAACAGTAAAACTACTATTTGAGTAATTGCTATTTCTTATTTTCCCATTTTGAGTTATATCTTTACAAGTACGCTCACCACAAAAAGAGAATGAAATTTTACTTTATTTTTCAACATTTGTTTTCCTTTAATATACGATTTTATTTCCTCTCTTGTCAAATACTTTTTAAGGAAACAAAAGTTGCAAAATTACTTGGTGTGCAACCTAGGATTTGCCGCCATTTATTATTCCCTTTAAGCGCATTATATTTTTATTTGCAGTTTCATATATATATATATATATATATTATTCATTTTTTTGTTTCTTTTAAAAATATTTTTTTCATCTACAAATCTTTTTTTAAAAATATAACTTTATGAGAGTGTTAGTTGTGTTATTGAGTTTATAATTTTAATGTATTTAAAAATTTAAACAGAATCTAATGTTATTAGATTAATGATTAAAATTTTTTTTATTGAAATTATGTGCTATTCGATCAATAGTTTGTAATACGAATTGAAACTTAGAGTAATTAGTTTAATGATTTATTATAAAATTATAAAATTTTATTTTAATGAATTTTAGAATGTGTTAAAATAAAATAAAACCTATATAATATGAAGGAAAAAAAATTTGTATTTGTATTTCGAAATCTACTGTTTTTAAATTAATTTTTTAAATTGTCATTTAAGTGCATAATTTAATTAAAATCATAAACTTTTGGTAGTCTCTATGTTTTCTTTGGTGTTAAAAGTTTTACTAAATTATGGAACAAAAATGTTTACTCGAGTTAAAATTGATCTTTTTACGAAGTAAAAAAAGAAAATATATTTTAATTATGTACATTAGATTATTGTATAAGAAAAAGTGATTACACGTCTTAACATTCTATCAATCTATCTTTATCATGTTTAAATAGTTTCTTTTAAATTTGAGATTTTTGTTGACTCTTTTTTCTTGCCCATTTAAATTTGTCCATGTTACTTATCCTTTTGAAACATTTAAGATTTGAATAGAAGATTTGTGAAAAATAACACTACCCAAAATGCCGCAAAATAGTACTAAAGGTTTAGTAGTTATTTTACACACACTCCATAATATGGATCACCTTTAATTTGTAGTTTATTTGTTCTACACATAATATTCATTTTCCGTACAAATTGCATTTGATGCATCTATTCCATTTAATCAACATGGTTGACAAAAAATATCCACATGTTTTGCACCGGTTCATCTATTTTCACTATTCAGATCCTTAGGCTCCGTAACACGAAATAAACGGTGCAGAACATAGTGCGATGCAGATAAAATGCGATTTGCAGGACAAGTGCGGTACAAAATGATGTACGAATGACAACAAAATTAAAAACGATACAAAATGATGAACAAATAAATTGAAAAGATATTAACATAATTTAGAAAATAAAATTTTAAATCCTATTTAGTTATGTATAATTTTAACTTTAACCTCTTTCAAATCTGTTAAAATATAAATAAGATAATTTTAAAATCTAATTATTAATCATTAAATGAATAAGACATTATTTTGATTTCTGGTTAATTTTGAATATTTTTGATTTTTTGAGTTTTAGATATTTTGGTCTTTTCATATATTTTTGGTTAAAATATTATAACCAAGCTAAAATCATAGTAATTTGGTCCTCGAACGGTTTCAATATTTTTAGAAACAAGCCAAACCGAATCGATCCCAACCAATTTAAAACTGAACCAAATCAATTGTCTAATGGTTCTTATATTGAAAGAACCAAAAGAATTAGAAACGAGTTGAATATACCCAAACCGAAGAATCGAACGTTCACCTCTATAACCAATAACACTCCTCAAAACTAAGTTCGATTAAAATTTTAATTTTTTTAATCCATCTATAATAGTTGACATTTTTAGTTTTTTAAAAGGTTGTGATACTTAAAAAGAAGTTTTGTTGATACATTATCAAGTGTAGTTCAATATGTGAACCACTACCAATTTTTGTAATTACATATGATATGCGGTTCACTTGAATCCATGAACAAATAAACAAAAAAATACTGTTGCGGGTGAATATGAGTCACCAAAAGCGTTTTTTCAAAAATTAGCTAAATGGGGATAATTAACGTTTTTACCCATCCTGCACTATATACATGTTTCCCATTCATGCCGTTAATATATAATACTCCAAGACAGAGACTAGTAAACTTGATTCAATTTTAGGCTATACAACTTATTATGGCCCTTGTAATTTAGTTTGGTTTAGTAGAACATCCACATATAATTTTGTAGAAAAAGAAGAGTATATTACTTCATAATATGATAAAAAAAGAGAGAGAGTATATCACTTCAGAAATAAAGTAAAATTTATTCATAATTTTCCAATTTATCTTATTTTGTAGATTAGTCGAGTTTAGGATATATGACATATAAAGAACAAGATCCATTTTGAAATAGAGTTATGCAGAAAACTCTTTGAAAAAACTGAGGAGGATTTGATTCAAAGAGGGAAGAGAGTGAGACATTGAGAATCATTTGGATTGACAAAGACAAACCCCGAGGTTTAGTGCAGTGTTTTGGGTCACTGTTCTCCATTGAGCCAAGTGACCAATCTACGTATATATTATATTATATGCATATATTTATTATGTTTAAACCACGTATATGTATAGATAAAAAGATTATATTTTATAACTATACGTATATATGCCTATATGGATTACTGAAAACGATCAATCAAGCGAGTATATTGAAATTTAATGGTGTATTGATTCAAATAAATATTTAAGTTTCAATGAATTTCTAAGATTGTTTTGATAATTACGTTAAACATGGTTTAGAATAATTTTTTGCAATTTTATCATATTATTAAGATTGTATAGATAAATTTATACTAAAATCCATGTTTTGATATAAGTAACATTTATTTGAAATCCATAATTAAAAATATAAAAAAAATTGATTCTAATTATGTGGATAACTCAAGAATTTTTAACTTTTGTATATACTTTTTAATAATAAATAGTATATCTTATAGTTAGCTTTTTTATAAAACAATATTTGACATTTTTACTGTTTTTCCTCTTAAACATTATAACTATTATTTTCTTTTTATATTATAACTATTAGTTCTCTTATAATTTTATATTGACATATTTAACTATTCCAAATTTTTATTTTATAATATATAAAATTTTTGAAAAATAACTAAACTTTGTAAAATTGTTTGATAATTGTATTGTCATTATCTAAGTTAAATTTAATTTATGTTACACTTTTGTAAGTCATAATTAGCATACATGTTATATTTAATTTAAATGCGTTTAAATTTATATAATACGATATATATTATAGCTGATTCTTCCTTTAAACTATTTTAATTTTTTTACTGTTGTTTTCCTTTTTGATATTCTATTTAATAGTTTTCTCTTTTTGGTATTTAACTCTTTAAATTTTTTATTTTATAAAATATAAAAAATCTGAAAAAGTATGCTAATATCCTAAAAATGTTTCAATTATAATTAACACACATTAGATTACAAAATTTAGATATTTGTATTTTGATTACAAATTCTACCAAAAATATCTTGACTTCGTATTGTTTAAAATATTTCAAATAAAAATTAATTATATAATCGGAAAGGTGTTAATACATTTCATCTACTATAAAATATGTTTTTTGGAAAATTTAATAAATATATATAAAGATAAGAAAAAATGAAACGATGTTTTGGCTAAAATAGCATAAATTAATAATTTTTACTTTTTTAAATATTTAATTTATTATATATTAAAAATACTTCAACCAATCAATAAAAAATAAATATTTTATTATTAGTTATAAAGTATTTAATAGTTTAAAATTTTTATGAAAAATATAATTTTTTTATATTTTGAAAAAAAATTCTAAGATATCTTATATACCAAAATGGAGGAGTACAACATTTTTTTTTTTTTGGTAAGCAAACGGGAGAAAAAGTTTTCCCTTTTTTCATTAAGCAAAAGAACTA
>OVBE01001020.1:0-40860 GCA_900406425.1 Iberis pinnata
CGGCTTCACCGCCTTTGCCGTTCTTATCGCCTTGTTGCACACTCATCCTAGGGTTTTATTAAAATCTAGATATTATTAACTCAATCATAAAAATATTAAAATTTCACACCAATTTTTACAGAAAACACAAAAAAAAAAATTTCGTGAAATAAATTATAGAAAATAATAAAATAATTTTTATAATCAAAATAACATTACCATAAAAAGAAAACGACACAAAAATAAAGAAACATAACTCCATGTTGATATCTAACTAAATATTAAATGAGTAAATTACCTTTTATTTAAGGCCCACTATGATTTGAAATTAGTAGAAACGACTTTCGGTCCTTCGTTTGAGAGACCCACATTGGGAAACTGGTGAATGAAGTGTGGAAGAAGTTCCATTATAAATCAAAACCACGTTCTTGACCATAAAATCACAGTAACCATGTGGTGAACACAAAGCGAATTATTCTTTCGCCTTTTACTAAAGAATACCGTCGTACCAAATGGCATACGCCTATTTTTGAAGGATTTTGCTTTATGCAGATTCAACAATAACATAGTTAAATATATTTAATCTTTGGGGCAAAAATGTTTATTTATAGTATTAAATTTAGTTATTTTAATATTATATTTTTATTGTCTAAGTTATTTTAATCATAACAAAAAAATTACCTATTATAGGCTCTTTGTCTAAAAGTGAAATTTCAAAAATATTCCACAAAAAATTTAGAAGTTTGTTAGTTTAAATATTTGTTTAAATAGTGTAGAAGTTTAAGTAAAGTTTTTTGGTTGACTAGGAATTAAACAGGAACGACCACGTAAATAATACAATTACTTTTTAGTTAAACAAATCTAAAAAAATAAATACTAAAAGCCTAAAAGGTAAAGAAAGATTAATAACCATAATTGTATTGGAGAAATGTCAAAAGAAAGAGAATGAATAAGTGGGGAGTCATGATGAGAAGACGTGGCAGCAACTCGTGAGATAGAGCGTCACACCGTGTGCCAGCACAAAGTCTCCTTCTTTTATCCTTATTTATACTTATAACAATAACCCTTCTCACATTCCATTATCAACTCAACATCATTTCTTGGCTATAACTTTGTAAAGCTTCTCAGGTACATTCTTATGAATATGCTTTTTAAGCAAGATCCCTGATTGATCTGAAACTTATGAGTTATGTTTGCTTGGTTTTTATAATTGGTCTCACGTTCTAACTGGTCAATTAATCTGAATCTGCTTCTGTCTAGCTGTTTGCTCTGTTGTCTATTGATTCAATCAATTCGAGGTTTCTTTGTTTGAATTTTGTCAATTGCTTACTAGTATTGTGACAATGTTATAGTGTAGTTTTTCATTAGAGTCCTTAATTGACTGAAAATCTAAATGTTCATGAGCTAGTAGTATGAACACTTTTTACAATCAAAGAGTTTATTGTTTTGTTGTCTCTCAGAAGTTATGTCATCAAAGGAAGAAAATGTTAAGGTAGAGAAACTTGAAGTGAAAATAAAGACACAGGAATTGGATCCAAAAGAGAAGGGAGAGAGTGTTGATTTGGAGATGGAATTGAAGGAGAAGTCAGTTGAGAAAGTTAAATCAAAGAAAGAAGAAGGTAAACATGAAGAGAAAGAGAAAGAACACAAAAAGAAAAACAAGGACAAAGAGAAGAAACACCATGATCATGTATCACAAGCTAAGCATGAATTAGAAGAAGAAGAGGAGGGTAAAAAGAAGAAAGAGAAAGGAGACAAAAAGATTAAAAAACAAGACAAGGATGAAGATAATAAAGGAAAGAATATAAAAGATGAGGCAGAAGAGAAGAAACATAAAGCAGACAAGAAGATTAAAAAAGAAGACAAGGATGAGCCCAAGGAAGAAGATAAAGGAAAGAATATAAAAGATGAGGCAAAAGACAAGAAACATAAAGGAGAGAAGAAGAATAAAAAAGAAGAGAAAGATGAGCCTAAGGAAGAAGATAAAGGAAAGAAGATAAAAGATCATGAGGCAGTAGATCACGACAAGAAACAGAAAGGAGAGAAGTATGAGTCTAAGGAAGAAGACAAAGAAAAGAAGAAAAATGATGAGGCAGTAGATCAAGAGAAGAAAGAAGAAGATCTTAAAGAGGGAAAGAAAAAGAAAAATAAGAATAAGAAGAAGAATAAAAAGATTGAAACAGATGAGAAACAAGTAGAAGACAAGGATGATGAAGAAATGAAGCAGAAAAAGAACAAGAAGAAGGACATTAACAAAGAAGATGACAAGAAGAAAGATAAAAACGTCGAGAGTGAAGTATTAGTCAAAGATGTTACAGAAGCAGAAGCAGAAGCAGAAGAAGGGAAGCAGAAAGAGAAGAAGAAAAAGAATAAAAAAAACAAGAAGAAGAAAGAAACGAAGGATGAAGACGGAGAGAAGAAACCCAAAGACATCAATAATGATGAAGAAAAGGGGAAAAAAGCAAAGAAAGACAAAGACAAAGATGATGAAACCAATGACATTGGTAAGCTGAAAATGAAGTTGGAGAAGATTGATGTAAAGATAGGAGCCTTAATGGAGAAAAAGGCAGCAATTGTGAATCTTATTAAAGATGCAGAGGGAGAGAAAGGAGGAGAAGTCGACGAAAAATGACTAGTCTTTTTTGTTGTTTTCTATTTTTGTTGAGTTGTAACAAATTGAAATGATTCTTGTACCTTTGATGTTGTATGCTTTTTTATGGGCCAAGGTACTTCCATGTGATCCGTTTTCTGATATATGAGGTTGCGTTTTGCGATAGATATTATAACAGAAACAGAGGCCAAACCTCAAAAACAGAGTGCCACAGAACCAATGAGACAACAAAAAAGCTAATGAAAGGCAAAACAATTACATAGCAGAACCAACTTTCTATTGTACAATAGGCAAAAGATAATTCTTTTCAACACTTACGTACAGAATTTAATATTATGTGAGTTATATAGAGAGTATTGTCAAGAAAACTAAGAATAATGTTTTCTGTTATTACGGCTAATGTGATTTACAAGCCTTATATACACCAAGTAATTAATCTAGGCAGAATATAGGAGTACAAGTGTTTTCCTATATAAATAAAATAAGATAATTACATATAGCAGCATATCGCTTAATACCATTTTCAAGATGGAGTATGAAGATTCTAAATATCCAGTACGAGTTTGAATGTGTCGAACTCCTTCTTACCAAGTGTTTTGGTAAAGATATCAGCAAGCTGTGTAACACATGTGTATGTGCAATAAGCCGCGTACAATCTCATCCTAAATAAAGTGGCAGTCGGACTCTATATGCTTCGTTCTTTTGTGGAAAATCGAATTTGCGCATAAGTAGATGGCAGACTGATTATTACAATGTAGTGGGATGGGCGTGAGGTTGTCGATGCCAAGAGTATGTAGTAATTCCCGTAACCACAATAGTTCATAAACCGTGTCCGCCATTGATCGGTATTCGACTTCCGCCGATGATCGCGAGATTGTGTCTTGTTTCCGAGTTTTCCAAGAGATGGGTGACTGTCCAAGTTGAATGAACCAGGCTGTGATCGAACAGCGAGAGAGAGGACATCCTGCCCAATCAGAATCACACCAAGTCGATAATTGTAAAAGAACATTAGCTTTTAGTAAGATACCTTGACCAGGAGTGCCCTTGAGGTAACGATTAACCCGAATAACAGCCTCCCAATGTTCCTGTCGCGGAGCCTGCATGAATTAGGAAAGTAAGTGAATTGAGTATGAAAGATCAGGGCGAGTAACACCGAGATAAATCAGCCTCCAAACTAGGCGTCGATATCGTGAGGGATCGACAAAAAATGGTCCAGTCGCTAAAGGCAGTCTCTGATTCTACTCAACCGGATGAGAGACAGGCTTTGCATCCAGTAAACTAGTGTCCTTGATAAGATCAAGAATATATTTGCGTTGACAGAGATACATACCAGAGGAATTGCGAGCCACTTCAATCCCTAAGAAGTATTTCAAGACACCCATTCTTTCATCTTAAAACAGGAACCCAAGTAACGTTTGAAGTGTTGAATGTGTTGAACTGAACTTCCAGAGACTACCAAATCATCAACATAAATCAGGACATGTAAACGCAAGTTACGGCCAAGATCAGACATAGTGAAGAGAGAGTGATCGGATAGGAATTGTGTGAATCTGAAATCGATCAAAGCTGTAGTTAGCTTTTGAAACCAGCATCGCGGTGCTTGCCATAAACTGTAGAGAGATTTGTGTAATTTACACACATGTGATTTGTCGGCAGTGCGGAAACCCGGTGGAGGATAAATATAAACCTCATCAGAGAGATCACTGTGAAGAAACACATTGTGTACATCCATTTGATGTATCTCCCAATCACGCGCAACGGAAACTTCAAGAAAATATTGAATCGTAACCATTTTGCATACCGATGAGAATGTTTTCTTGTAGTCAAGACCCTCAGTCTGGTGATTTCCAAGAACTACAAAACGTGCTTTTTAACGTTCCAAAGTACCATCAGACCGATACTTCAATGTATAAATCCATTTGGAACCTAATGCCTTCTTGCCCGGTGGTAGATGCTCCACGGTCTACGTGCCATTAGCTTTTAACGCATCTATTTCATTCCTCATCGCCTCACGCCAATTGGCATTGGAAATAGCCTCAGCATATGAACGAGGTGTATAACCAGTGGTGATTACAGCAAGAAAAACTTTGTGTTTTTCTAAAAAACGGGAACAATCCACATATAAGGTCAAAGAATACCAAGATGAATCAATAAAGTCACTGTCCACTCCAATGTGTGTTGTATTAGTAACGTAATCATGAAGCTTGATGGATTATTGTTTTCTTCTGTGACCTCAGCCTAGATTCTCATAAATAAATTCTAGTGTCTCAACATTGGGAAGATTAGGCGGTGGTGAAGGTGTTGTAGGAGGAACAGAGGTTGCAGAAGAGTCCGGTGAACGAGTAGGTGAGAGAGGAGTATGTATAGAATAAGACTGGTGAAGATTGGATACTCCACCGGTGCAGTTTCAGTTTCAACAGAAACAATATAATGTCGGATGATTCAGGAATTGCAGAACCAACAGGTGGCATAACAGGGATTGTAGGTAGGAAATCATCATCATCAGCTTGATGATAGACATGTGGAGTAGAGAGAGTTGGAGAAGGCTAGAGCTTAGCATAAGGAAACTCACGTTCAAGAAAAAACACATCACGGGATACAAAGACAACGTCAGTAGCAAGATTGAGTACCTCCCAACCCTTTTTCCATATGGATAACCAAGAAAAATATATTTGTGGCTCCGAGATTGAAATTTGTCACCACCGTGACGTTGACTATATACATAACATAGACACCCGAACACTCGTAAATCGAGAGAGAGGTGATGGTTGGCCATATAGAAATTTAAAAGGTGTTTTCCCGTGTAATAGTGTTGTAGGTGTTCGGTTAATTAAATAACCAACCATAAGAGCACAATAACTCCAGAATTCCACAGGAAGATTCGATTGAAAACGTAAAGCTCGAGCAACATTGAGGATATGGCGATGTTTACGCTCAACACGAGCAGTTTTTTATGAGGCGTTCCGACGCAAGATGTCTCATGGATAATGCCAAGTTCTCAGAACTAATTAGTTAAACTCATAAATTCAGAATCATTGTCTGAACGAATGGTCTTTACCTTTATATAAAATTGTCTTTTACCACTGTGATAAAGTTTCTGAGATTCGATTGTGTTTGTGACATATTTGGCATGAAAAAGATCCATGTGGCACGCGAGTAATCATCAACAATAGTAAGGAAAAAACGAGAACCACAAAGAGTCGTTGTCCTATAAGAACCTCATATATCACAGTGCACAAGAGAAAAAATCTGAGTAGTCTAGGTATTGCTTAAAGAGAAAACAGCTTGAATACAAACATCACATGTTTTAGAATAAAAAATAATAAGTTTAGAAGAGATTGAATATGATAAAAACTTCATAACCGTAGATGAAGGTTTTCCGAGTCGGGAATGCATCAAGACGTTAGAGGGTTTATCCAAAATCTGAGACATCGCCGCAACCGCAACACCTCTAAAAAATACAGTCCACTCCGTAATTCACCCGCTCCAATCACCATCTATATGATGCGGTCCTAGATAACAGAAACACAATAAGAAATCTGAAAAAGACATCCACTATCTTGAGTTACTTGCAAAACAGAGATGAGATGACATTGTAAACCATCGACGAGAAACATATTTCGGAGATGTAGTTGTGTTCCAAGATATACAGTACCACACTTAGTAGAAGTAGTAATCCGGCCATCCAAAACTTTTTATAAAAGCATGGATCATATCATAAACTTCAGACAAGAAATCAAGAGATCCAGTCATGTGGTTTGTAGCCCATGTATCGATAATCCATGATTCAAGAAAAGACGTACATGAAACTGGTCCAATATCACGTTCATTGAGCAAGGTCACCAATGTTTTCACTGTGGATCATTAAGTCCACTAAACCCAATGCAATCAGCATCAGTGAGGTTCGAAGAGCCAACAGCAGAGACATTGTGAACATAAGAGACATCAGTCCGATGAGAATCAGAAACAACATAATTGTGAGATCTTTTGTCACTGGAATTTGCTGCAGGCATCGCTAAGGGCGAATCCAGGAGACCACCATGGCATTATTTGCCCACCAATCTTCTAAATCTTCAGAGTCTTCTGTTGGCATAGGAATAGAGCCATTAGCAAACCGAATTTTTTTCGTGCCCTTAAGGCCAACCGCAGATTCATCGACCATTCATCGTAATTAGGACCGCGAAACTGTGTTTGAGATATGATTGAACCAAGATTATCACCTGATGTAAGGTCATAAGGATCGATTCTTCTTCTTGTCTGTGTGATAGTGGTTGGAGTATTGTCACTAGGCATGATTATGTGAGAGGAAAAAAATTTGGATCAATTAGGTAATGCTCTGATACCATGTCAAGAAAACTAAGAATGAATAATGTTTTCTTGTTATTACAGCTAATGTGATTTACACGCCTTATATACACCAAGTAATTAATCTAGGCGGAATATAAAAAGTGTTCTCCTATATAAACAGAATAAGGCAATTACATATATGAGCATATCGCTCAATAAATATATATGAGGAGTTGGTGGTGAGAGTAGAGTTGATTGATGAAGCTATTGGAGGTTTCGGTGATAGAGCAGCAAACGGGAAACAATTCTCATCAAATTGGAGATGACAAGACGCAAAAATCCGACAAGTATTAATGTCCAAGCATAGATACGCAGAATGTGTAGATGAATATCCGATGAATACACAAGGAAGTGATCTGTTACCCAATGAAGACACAAGGAAGTGATGTATTAGCAAGCTTATGAGGAGTATAAGGTCGAAGCCAAGGGAAGCACAAGCTTCCAAAGATGCATAGTCTTTCCAGGTTTGGCGTGGCATTAAACAATTTCTCATATGGTGTCTGATTATTAATTGTTAGTGTCGTAAGCGATTAATTAAATAAATTGCAATTGAGAAATCATACTGCTAGTATGTCTTTGAAACATAAGCAATGGAGAGGAGAGTTAAACCCATTTCAACAATGTGGCGGTGCTTACGTTCCAAGTCTCGTTGTGCCCGGGTGTATGTGGAGGCGATGTGAGGTGAAAAGTGCCTTATTCCAGTAAGTATGGCTTCATTACCATGAACTCGCCGCCATTGTCAGTGAATAAGGTGACAATCTTCATCTGTAACTTATTCTCAACTAGGCTTTTATACGCTTTAAAATTTCTTGTACTTGGGAATTTTTGTGCATCGGATAAAGCCATGTATATCGTGAGTAGTGATTAACAATAACCAAGTAATATTTATGGTTTTGTGTTGATAAAACAGTTAAGTCCATACATCAGTGAATAAAAGTTCAAGTGGTCTAGAAAAGATAAAACTTGATTGAGAAAAAGGCAACTTGTGAGTCTTATTTAGCAAACAATCGGAGCAAGATGATTGTAGTTTAGAAGTAGACATTACGAGAAGTTTGAAACAAGAAACAACTGCTTTTAAAATAGAAGATGATGGATTGCCTAAGCGAGAATGCCATGAAGATAGAGTAACTTTAGAACTTGGAACCGTGAACAGAGTTGTAGCTTGTTGACGTGTAACATGCCACTCGTAAAGAATGTCCTTAGTTTTGCCTTGAAGTAACAACGCCCTCGTGCTGAGGTCCATCACCTGAAAAGAAGCTGGATAGAACGTAACATGGTCATTATTAGAATTACAAGGGCGGTTGATCCATCTTAGCAATATGACCCTGAAGATATGCACCAACTATCTTATTATCCTTCTTCCAATGTTTAAGTTGAATTTTCAACTGTTTGATATGACCACGACTTAGTTTTGCATAGGTTGCAGTGAGATTTTCCCAGATTTGGGAAGTAGTGGTGACACGAGACACCATAGGTTAGACGGCAGCAACAAGTGTACCGATCAAGGCACTATAGACTAGTTGATCTCGTTGTTCCCATAGAAAAAAATCAGGATGGATATAGATCTGACCTTCTGTCGAGATCTTCTATGATGGAGCAAGTTTGGATCTGTCAAGATGGCCTACAATACCATGGCCATTAAGGAGAGAACGAACTTGAAGGCTCCACACAAGAAAGTTGGTGGAGTTAAGTTTAGTGATATTTGCCATGTTGATGTTGAAAACAGTATGGTTTTTGATAATGATAGCTTCGGTAGAAGATGTGTTATCAGAAAAAGACATGATGAAGAGTATAGAAAGAGAAGAAGACGTAAGAAGGTTAGTGGCATGAGAAAGAAAAATTTAGGTTTAAAGTTTAGCCTACTCTGATACCATATAGAGAATATATTTTCTTATTATTTCATACTGTTATTGATTACATATATATACTTAGGAAATACTAATTACAAAGATATGACAATAATTATAATTGGTACTATTTCCTTAATAAGTTAATGGCATAGTGCTTGTCGTTGGTCTCGGATTAACATCCACTTAGAGGATCACCATGAACTTAACTTATATCCCATGAGCATAGAACCAAACTCGATGACCCATAAATTGTTGGAAAAGCACCATCCAGTGTATAAACGCAAATATGAAATCGTTAACGCGGTGAACCCCGTCGTGGATTTTTACAGCACTTGCTATAAAAATAGAAAATCTCTTTTCTAGAAAGATGGTGGAAAAGTCTAGATAGAGAGAACTAACTATCCATAACTGAATAACTGACGAACCGTAAAAAGAAACACCGAAGAAAAGCTCCAGAAAGAAAGAGTAACCATAGACGACATAAAGTGAACTCAGCAAACCAGCTCGTTAATAGCATAACGACTAGAAACTAGCATATCATACCACCTCGTTGAAAATCATGGACAAGTTGAGACAAAATTGACTGTTCACCTCGTCGAAGCAAGCAGCCAGCCAAAGCACACATGGAAACTATCTTCACAAATCATGACCCATCTCATCGTTACCTTCACCTCTAAGAGAAAACCAGGATCAAGTCGAGCAGCTGTCGAGACTGGTTCAACAGTTGTGATCGAACACAAACACTTCATCGGACTGAAACATATGTGGCAAACATATAATTAGCTAATCTCATAATTAGTTAGTTGCATTAGGACTAGGTTTTAGGGGTTCGGGGACTGAATGTCCCCGAGGTATGGTACAATCTATTTAGGAAAAGAAAATCTTCTAGGTTTTCCTAATGGGATCGTGTTTAGGTTTCCTAATGGGATCGAGTTTACATTTTCCTAATGGGATCGAGTTTAGGTTTTCCTGGTGAGATCTAGTTTAGGGGTTTCCTAATGAGATTGGATTTTGAGACTTATGTTAGGATTTTTAAGGTTTTGTTATTTTTAGTCCAACACTTTGATCAATAAAGAAACCTTAGAACGCATGATATTTGCCTCAATTGATTTCTCTCTTTCTTTCTAACCTAAAATAGCAGACGATTTTACAACAATTGTTATCAGAGAGAAAATAGATGTCTAGGAAGGGTTCTCTTAAGTTCGATATCTCAAGATTCGATGGGAAGGGAAACTTTGGTCTATGGTAAAAGCGAGTGAAGGATTTGCTAACACGGCATGAAATGAAGAAAGCTTTATTGGATTTAAGACCAGAGAAGATCACAGAATATGAATGGGACGAGATGCCAGACGAAGTTGTTTCAACGATTCGTTTATGTCTATCAAACGACATAACACATCAAGTTATGGATCTTACAACTTGCAAAGAGATGTGGGAAAAATTGGAGAAGATGTATATATCGCGACCGTTCTTCAGTAAGCTATATCTCAAGCAAAGGTTGTATGCGCTAAAGATGCATTCAGATGCAGATCTTGTAGCGGAAAAACAACTTTAATACCATCATTAGTGATCTTGCACGTGTAAATGTGAAGATTTAGGACAAGGATCAATTCATGATTATGTTGTGTTATCTGTCTTCCCAGTATGAGACTTTGGTCTCAGCTCTTATAGTAGACAAACATGCTAGAAGGCTAGAGACAGTTGTTGCGACGTTAATTGGTCACCATGAGAAACAACAACATAAGAGTTCATCATAACAGTCTCATGGAGATGAATTGTATGTGATTTACTACAATCAGGACAAGGGGAAATAGAAACAAACATATGGTAACAAAGGAAATTCGAAGTCCAAGTAGGCAAGAAGTGCATCTTTATTGGCTTTGAGAAAAGTGTAAAAAGACTTGGGTGTGGAGCAAGGTGGTGTTCAGCTATACTGTGATAGTCAAGGTGCGCTATTTTTGACAAAAAATAAGTGTATCATGCAAGGACGAAACACATAGATGTGAAGTTTCACAAGATCAGAGAATATTCATATTCAGGTGAAGTTATGCTGGAAAAGGTGCAAACGTCGGAGAATGCAACTGACATGTTACCAAGCCAGTCATCAGGGAGAAGTTCAAGTACAACTTGGACATACACCAAGTCTTCCGCTGCTAGAAGAAGCAGGATGCCCCTAAAACTATATAAGTGCGCAACTATAGATTTGAAGAGATTGTTTTTATGTCAAGGTGAAGTTTGTTATAGTATGACATAAATAGTATTAAATGGTCCAATATAATTGGCTAATCTCATAATTAGTTAGTTACGCTAGGATTAGGTTTTAGGGATTCGGGGACTGAATGTCTCCGAAGTATGGTACAACCTATTTAGGAAAAGGAAATCTTCTAGGTTTTCATAATAATATCGTGTTTAAGTTTCCTAATGGGATTGAGTTTAGGTTTTTCTAATGGATCGAGTTTAGGTTTTCATGGTGTGATCTAATTTAGGGGTTTCCTAATGAGATTGGGTTTTGAGGCTTATATAAGGAGTTATAAGGTTTTGTTTTTTTAGTCCAACACTTTGATCAATAAAAAAACCCTAGAGCGCAGGGTATTTGCCTCAATCGATTTCTCTCTTTCTTTCTAACCTAAAATAGCATACGCTTTCACAACAAGTTTTATCAAAGAGATCATGCGTCTACACGGCTTTCCATGGTCCATCATCTTCCTTCTTCAACGGAGACAGAGTGTTCCTCAACCACTTTTGGAAAGAATGCTTCAAGCTTTTGGAGACCAAATTGTGTTACAACAACTACTTTTTTTAGTTCATGTCATATATTCATTAAAATAGCTACAATAAACACACATAAGACATGAACTAAAAAAAATTAACACCTAATACATCAAACCATAAAATATTTAGACTTATATAAAAAAATACTAACAATTTTAGTAATCTTATAACATATTTTAATATTTTGAGTATCAAAATGAGTAATTCAGGTATCCAGATAATTATTCTTATCCGATCCATACTCCTTTGTTATAATATTTTTGTATAAATTTTATTCATATAAGTTAAATTATCCACATTTTTCTATATATTGCAAGTTCATGTATTTATGTGTAACAATTTTTATTATCATATTTAATCTCTATCCATTCCTTAACGAATATTTTTTGGTTACTAATTTTTTAAACCCTAAATATGTGTACCCAATTTGTACCCGAAATGCACATCTCTTCTTAAAATGTATCTCCGATGTTTCGCACCTTCACATCCCAAGAGTGCACGTTACAACATTTCTTTTATGTGGGTTATTCACCAGAGGGACATTTGGAGGTCTTAGTTATATGGCAAGGTTTGCAAACAGATCGAAACAGATATCTGCAGATATTAGTAAAGATTTTGAACATAAAAAAACTCGAAATCTGTAATTTTTCAGATTACAACGGATCCTAAATTCAAATATTCAATAAAAATAGAGCTAATCGTGGATCTTAAATATTTTTTGGATTTTTGTTGCATGCCCGATCTTAACTCTAAATACTTTGTGAGAGAACATTTAAACTAGGGGCGGACATTTTACCTGAAACCCAAAACTCAAACAGGAAACGAATTGAAAACCGTAGAACGGAAACGAATTGAAAACCGTAGAACGGAAACTGAATTGTATTTTCAAATAATCCGAACGATTTTTATAATTTTTAGTATGGGTATTTGAACCGAACCTAATGGATACCCAAAAATCTGAATATATATATATATATATATATATATATATATATATATATAATTTTACTATTTTGTGGATTTGTATTATTATTTATATAATATATTTGAATTATTTTATAGTAATTTTGCTATTTTACTATTTGAAATATGTTGGTCCTATTATTTTTTAAGTTTTGTATGTTTCATGTTTTTGCTATTTTGTAAATTTGGACATTTTCTGTTTAACTTTTGATATTTTATGTGATTTTTAAATAATTTTGGGTATTTTGAGCTTGAACGAGTAATTTGGATAAAAGTAATCGTTTTTAACCGGATCCAATTTTTTCGATTCTTTATCGATTCTTTATAAAATTACTTGAACCGACCCGAACCGAAACTTCCCCGAACCGAATGATCCTAAGTTTTTAAATAGTTTTTAAATGGATAATTATCGATACTACATGAATTACCCGAAATCCGAATTACCCAAAATCCGAATTATCCGACCCAAACCGAGTTATATATATGAACGCCTAACCCTAATTTGAATATAACCCATTTTCCTTTTGGGGGATTCGAACCGAGTTACCTTTGAAGCACATCACTTAATTAGTCTAATTTGAATAATCTCAATTAGGTCGTCTGTACAGAGATTGAATGTTGAGAAAAGAAGAAATGACACTGGGACTGATAAACGCGAATCCAGTTGTTCAGGCGAAGAAGGAACGGATCTCACGTACAGTATATCAACGTAGAGATGATGGCCTTGATCCTCTCGAAATCTTTGATATCCTTAAAAATCTACTCCAGTTTGCTTAGTTTAAGTAATATTTGAGTTTTATGTATATTTTGGGATCTTTGACGAAATTGGACAAAGCTTGTAAGAGATATAAGAGATCCAGAACATCCTTATTCTCTGGAACAGCTAAGTGTTCTCTCTGAAGAATCTATTACTATCGATGACAAGCTCGATCGCATCCTGTGAGTTTAGATTCATTTTCTTTTTTTTTAGATGACTTTTTAACACCTTTGACTAAAAAATTGGGGATTTGGTTATGTAATAAACTCAGGATAATGTTTACACCGACGATTCAGCATTGTAGTATGGCAAGTGTAATCGGTCTATGTTTGAGAGCTAAACTTAAAGAATGTTTGCCACTTCATTATAAGGTCATCTCAAACTCTTTTGTTCTTTTCTGATTAAGGCAATTTCTTAAAAGGACAATTTTGTTGTATGAGTGATTGCTTATGTTCCGTTTTATGCATTTTCAGGTTGATATCAAAGTGTTTCCTGGTTCTCACGCTGATGAAGCTTCAGGTGAGGAGGTTATATAATCCATTAGAGCGTCTCTTTCACATAAATGAAGCTGGTTACTTAAATCATAGGACCTTTACAAAGTGTTGAGGTTGTATGAGAATGTTCAGAAGTTTGATGCCTTGAGCCAATTTTGCAGTGAATAAACAGCTTAATGATAAAGAAAGAGTGGTGGCTGCTTTGGAGAATCCAAATCTTCGCGAGCTCGTGGATGAGTGTATCTACTCTAATGAGATGTGATCAGAGCCACTCTCTTGTACAGGTTACGTATGCCTTGGAGACCGCTCTTTAATATCCAGAATACACATTTTGTGTTGTTCGAATGTTGTACACTTCTCGGATAATGATACAAAACCATTTCTTTAAGGTAACTCATAACTGTAGTTTGAAGTTACAAGAACAATTATAAATCAAGGTAACAAGATGGTTCTATCAGGTGATTGAAACCAAATATATTTTTACTTGTCCGAGGATGAAAAAGAGTTTATAAAGATATGAAACAGCTCTCTTACTTGGGTTTACATATGACTGATGAGTGTTGTCATGTCATTTAGAAGAATTGTGCAACTAAACCCTTCAAAAAGTCTTTATTGTCGTGAAAAATGGAATAATCGTGATATTGTGCCAACTACTTTGTAAAGTTGTTATATGCCATGTAGAAAGACAGACTCTCATAACCATAGGTTTAGATTTTTGACATAAATATCAATGTGTACTTGTCCTGTCTGAAATAATCGCACAGATCCTGTCCTCGCCATATAGATTCCGGAGGCTACTTTGTATAGTTTAGAGATTATTTATCTTCAGAACATAGCCACTAGTTTCTTTCAGTTTTTCTAGGTTTTGCTCAGGAATTTTCATGCTCTGTAATAACTTATAAGTTTATAAGTTTGTGTTTCAATTTGGCTTATGTTATTATTCTTCTTTTGTTTTGTCTTTCATAGAATAATTTTTTAAAACAGAAAAAGATCTACAACAAATTAGAGAATGCCTAAACTAAATTAAACCAAATTGAACTAACTCAAATAGAATATTCACCAAACCAAATTAACATTGATTGAATTTGTTTACAGTTTTATTAAACCCAAAAAAGTTCCTCTGCCCCTAAATTTTTCTATTCAATTTTTTTTACCTCAACGCATTTTATTTTATCTATTATTATTTTTCTGTCCAACCAAATTCTATTATGATAAACTAAAGTCACCTTACAAAATGTTTAGGCTTCTTAAAGCTTTTTTGCTGCCCTTCCTTTGGTAGCCTAGTGGTTTATTCCCTAGTGCATGGATGTGGCATCATTTAGAGTTGCTAGGGTCAAACTCTTTGAGGGTAGTTTATATTGTTGTTGTTGTTGTTAAATTTTAGAAAAAAAAAAAGAAAAAAAAACTTTTTTGCTAATGAATATCCTACAAGGTTTGCAGAACGAGGAAGATAGAAAAATTGAATAGAGATAAAATCATATATAAGAAAAAGGATCTCTCTCAAGATTCCATAAAGCTCGTTATGAGCCGAGTTAGAATTGAGGATGGAGATCAACGTTTGAAAGTCTGAGAGGATAGCAATCAGTCGACGACCAAGGTTGAGAAAAAACTTCATAGCATTGAGGACACTTTATGCTTCGGCTGATAAAGCTGAGAAGCATGATTCGAATGGGGCGGAGAGAGATTCAAGTAATCGTCCTTCTCAGTATCTAAAACACTAGCCAGAACCATCCGAATATGATGTAGTACACCACGGTCCATCCACAAGGTAATAGAAACTTAAAGAAATAATTGGTAAAGACCACGAAGAAGGAGATTAAGCAGGTCGGATACTTTTGACTGTAGTTGATTCCAGGCTTTGGTTCTTGGATCGATTTAACCATTATCTTTGTGGTTGAGAAAGCTTATTCCTTACTACCCATAAGTACCGTCATATCCAAGTAAAAAGCTTAGACAATTGTATGCTCTTCAGAGCATAGCCACTAATTTTTTTTATAGGTTTTGCACAAGAATTTTTATGCTATGTTATAACTTATAAGTTTGTGTCGAAGCGTGTTTCAATTTGGCTTATGTTATTTTTCTTTTTGTTTTTACTTTCATTGAAAAAATTTTACACGGAAAATGATCTACAACAAATTAGACAATACTCAAACTAAATTATACCAAACTAAACTAAATCAAATCGAATATTAACCAAACCAAATTAACATTGGTTGAATTTTTTTTACAATTTTAGTAAACCTATAAACTCCAAACCAAATCGAACCCAATCCAAATAATATTGAAGTGCCTCTGCCCCTAATTTTTACTATTCAATTCTTTTTTTATTTCACACCGCATTTCATTTTATTTATTGTTATAATTTTGTACAGCTAATTTTTATCACCTACAGTTGTACAAAAAAATATTTTTACTACCGTCACTAGAATTTATTATTCCGTTTCGCCCGATTATATTATTTCATACTATTAATTTCACAATTAACATTTAGAACCTAAATGTTCATATGCTTTGTAAATAAGGGAACCCTCCAATATTCTTTTGCGATTTCACGTATAGTCACATTTTGGATGACATCAACCACTTTCCATATTGAGTTGCATAAGTTAAGCAAGATGACGACATATCCTATGCATCAGTTGGCAATTTTGACAAACTTTTTTTTTGTCAATCAGTTATGTAAAATCAAACTCCAATAAAAAAATGCATAATAATGTATGTTTATAATATATATAGTGATGATTTTAAGAATTATCATAAACTTTAAATATAAAAACAACAAAATTATTATACCCATGAATATTTGAATGTGATATATAAGAGAGAGAAGGTGAGAGAGAGAGAGTGTGTGTATTATCAAAGATAAGATGTTGATGATGAATGATTTACAAAGCTCATTTACGAACATATATATAGAAGAAAAAGCAAAAGTTATTGTGTCTGCATAGTGACAATGGGATCTACATGTTTATTTTGATACGTCATTGCACACGTTTCCAACACTCCCCTTGGATACCAACATCGCTATCATATCATGCATTGCGTCTTTGTTGCCTCGTTAAAAACCTCCTTAGAAAAACCCATTGGAAAAAACCAAAGTAAGATAAAAGAGTACAATTGCGTAAGCTCCCCCCTTGAACGAACATCTAGTCATCTCAAACGTCTTATTGGTGACGCATTCTGATATTAAAAACATGTTTTTTAAACGTCGAAGTTGGTAAAGACTTTGTGAAGAGATCTGTAGCGTTTTGGGAAGACTGAACATATCTTCTTCAATCTCTTTGTTCTTCTCAAGCTCTTGAGTGTATGAAAAGAACTTTTGAGGGATATGTTTAGTTATGTCACTTTTTATATATCATTCCTTCGTTTGAGCAACACATGTTGCGTTATCTTCTTACAAAATCATTGGTTCATCATTGATGTTGATTCCGCTAGTCATTCTAATGTGTCGACTGATCGATCTGAGCCATGAACATTCTCTGCTTGCTTCATGAAGAGAAATTATTTCGGTATGATTTGAAGAAGTAGCCATAAGTGTTTGTTTATGAGAATGCCAAGAAATAGTAGTGCTTTTAATCGTAAACACGTATCCTGTTTGGGATCGAGTTTTATGTAGATATGATAAATATCATGCATCTGCATTACCAACTATTTCCCCTTTAGAATATCTAGGATAAAACAATCCTAAATTAATACTTCCATGTAGGTAACGAAAGATAGGTTTAGTTTCATTCCAATGTCTTCGCGTAGGTGACGAACTAAATATTGCCAAAAGATTAACTATAAATGAAATACCAGGCCGAGTACAACCAGTAAGATACATAAGTGATCCAATGAAACTTGTATATGGTACTTCAGGACAATGAAACTTAGATATGGTATTTCCGGACCAAGTACCTCTTCATTTTCCTCTAGTGGTCGGAAAGTATCATTCTCAACTTTTAATGATCTAACAACCATAGGAGTAGTGAGAAAAGTTAACATATCCATCTTAAAGCGTTTTAGCACTATTTTGGTATATGTAGATTCATGGACAAATATACCATTAGAAAAATGCTCAATTTGTAGGCCAAAAAAATATTTTGTTTGTCCGAGATCTTTCATCTCAAATTCTCCTTTCAAATAGTTTGATATTTTATGTAATCCCCCTTGAGTTCCAATAATGTTTAGATCATCAACATACACATCAATTATCACAAATCCTGACATTTTTTTCTTTATGAAAACACATGGACATATAAGATCATTAATATATCTTTCTTTTATTAAATGCTCACTGAGACGATTATATAAAATACGTCCATATTTTTTTAACCCATATAATGATCTTTGCAATTTTATTGCACATAACTCTTTAGGTTTGGATTTTAATTTCTCGGGTACTTTAAATCCATCGAAAATTCTCATATAGATATCAGCATCTAATGATCCATACATATATATTGTAACGGCATCCATGAGACGTATTTCGATATTAATAAGCTGCTAGGCTCATCAGAAAGCTAAATGTGATTGCATCCATAAAATGAGAGTATGTTTCTTCATAATTAATTTCTGGTGTTTGAGAAAAACATTGAGCCACAGGGCGAGCTTTTTATCTCATTATTTCAATTTTCTCATTTCGTTTCCGAATGAAAACTCATTTATAGCCATCTAGCCTCACATCTCTTGGTGTGGATATAATGGGACTGAATACCTCTCATTTATTAAGTGAATCGAGCTATACTTGCATTGCATTTTTTCTATTTTAGCCAATCATGTCTCATTTGACATTCATATAAAGATTTTGGCTTTGGATCTTCGTTTTCGTCATTTACTCCTTCGACACAAGGAATGCGAAAACGTCAGTGCAATCAACTTTATTATGATTTCATATCTTTCCATTATGGACAAAGTTGATAGAAATTTCATGATTTTCTTCAGGTTCCTCATGATCAACATTTTCATCAACCGGGTGAGTTGGTTCCTCCAAAATACTTTCAGTAATTTTGGAGTTATTATGCTTTTCATATTCCTTTCGTTAAAATCCTAGAGCCAACAGGTCTACCATGCTTCAAGCAGGTTCTAGACTCTTGCGTATCATATGCTCCTCCACGTTCTTATGGGATTTTAATTTGAGCAGGTGCATTTGTTGCTCATATATGAGATTTAGTTAGCGTTTTGGTATATGTAAATGCATCAGATAGTTGATTTGCTATACTTTGAAAATGTATAATTCGTCGAACTTCTAATTATGACTGTTTCGTTAGTGGGTCAAGGTATAACATGGATGGTACAGTCCATTTCATATAATTTCCAACCTCTTATTTTCTTCCCCTATAATCGGGAAGATATTCTCATCAAAGTAACAATCAGCAAAATGTGATGTAAATACATCATCTGTTTGTGGTTCTAGATACCGTATAATTGATGGAAAATCAAATCCAACATATATTTCCAACCTTTTTTGTGGTTCCATCTTTGTACGTTGCGGTGGTGTTATATGCATATAAACCAAGGAACCAAAAACCTTTAAATGAGAAATATTTGGTTTTCGACCAAATGCTACTTGCAATGGAGAATATTTATGATATACACTTGGTCTTATCTGAATGAGTGCTTTCGGATGCAGAATGGCATGTTCCCATGTTGAGGTTGAAAGTTTATATCTCATGATTAGCAGTCTTGCAATTAATTGCAAACGCTTAATTAATGATTCAACCAAACCATTTTCGGTATGAACATGAGCTATATGATGTTCAACTTCAACTCCGGTAATTGAATGCTTGGGATGTGAATTCACTATTGTTATTGAATCTAACGCTCTTAATTGGATACTCTCGGTTTGATTATTTGAGTTATGAATCTTGAAAATCCCATATTTTGAGACGACAACAAACATACATGTGACCATATATTTGAAGCACAAGTTAACACCATGAAATAATGAACTTTGGTTATCGATTTTGGTTTGCTATGATCTTATAATTATTTTCCCAAGGACACATGCTTCGCATCTCATTTTATTTCCTTTATTTATCTCATGAACTTTCAATGAATGACCATGTGAACTCTCTATGACTTTTTGCATCATACTAGTGTCTGGGTGACCAAGGCGTTCATGCCATAATGTGAAAGCATTTTGATTTTCTTTGATAATGAGATTTGACTCTATTACATTTATATAAGTGTGATGCAAACCAGATGGAAGTTCTGAGAATTTTTCGAGTATAACTCATTTTCTTTCTTTATTAGAAATAACATACATATACTTTTTCATTCTCAGTTGCAGACTGAGTGTCATATCTTTGGAGGTATATATCTTCAAAGCTCAACAAAGATTCTTTTAGAATTTGGAGAATATAAGGAATTATCTATGCAAATTACTTTTCCTTTAGGCAACATAAAACTAGCTTTATTAATGCCTTTAACTAGGTTCATAGTATCTGATATTGTATAGACAATAATTTTGGTCAATTTCAAATTAGAGAAATATATTTTATCCTACTGAATAGTGTGAGTAGTAATACTATTTAGAATACATATTTCTCTACAAATTTCTTTGGATGTTGTCTCAATTGTATAGTTATCCATTTCTGAAATAAACATATTTGTTAATAATTAGATCGAAAATATAGAAAACACATTTAATAAATTTACATTAGACTATTGTAAAAATGAGGTTAAACATACACAACAATTATACATTATATTGTTGAAACAATTTTATTTTTTTAAAACAAAAATACATAATATTGTTCATTCATTTGATAGTCTTGCCACAAGCGCTTCACTTATTTGTAAGTGTGGTCTCGTCGAAGTCATTGACAAAATCTGAAGAAACGAGGTACATCATACCCTTGAAGTGTTATGTGAGATTCACTTCTTCCCTTTTCCTTTAATAGAATCTTGGTACAACTTACAAAAATTTGGAGGGGTGTAGCAAACATGGGACCAATGCCCTGTTGCACCACATCTCTACCAGGCATCCTCATTTTTTTGGATGGAAGTCTCTTGGGTTTCTTTTCCTTTCGGAAAATGCCCACGTCAAGCCCATTTGTTCGATCCTCTCTCATTTAGGTTGTAAGTTTATCCATGTATGCTATTAAATCGACGATCACGACTATGACCACGACCATCTCAATTGTGACACGATTCTTAAAATCGCGGAGTTGTACTTATCCACTTTGTCAAAATCCAAAAACCTCCGGTTTTTCTATTCCTCCAAGGCATGAAGGAGAGTAATTTATCTTTGGTTATCAAACCTTTGGTTTAAAGCTTATATTATACTAGGATATGTCCGCGCGATGCACGAGTTTTACATTCTTTTTAATCAATTAAAATGGTAATTTATGTAATCATAAAAAATGAAAAGTGTTTTACTTTCTTATGTAAGTAGTATTGTATTTTGGTCTAAATTACAGAATCATCTAAAATTTTACTTTTAAAGTAATTTCAATTATATAAGACTTAATTTTGTAAATTTATGACCTACAAAATAACATTTACTAAAAAACGCATTTACATTTAAATAGAATTATGACATACCAGCAGATGCCATATAAGATGGAGACTCCTTTAGCGAACATGCCTGATGATGAAGACCTCTCCTTTTTATCTTCTTATATATCTTTCGTCGATGGATTAACAACAATCAATAGCGATATTTTTGTGAATTCGTTTTGCAAAAATCCAAAATTGTACATCAAGTAATAATATTAATAAAATTTGTTCTCATATTTCATAGTTGTATCAATAAAAAAAAAAAAAAAATCAAAATATGATAAAACCTTTAAACAACTTTGAGAAACACATGTTAAAAGATCATTGATCTTGAAAAAGAGTTTAAAATTACCATTGATCTTAGTTACTGAAGAATTTATTTGATGAATCAATTTAAATTGTTGTAGTAAGAAGATTTGAAGAAGGAAAAAGATATATAAGAAAAAAATTTATAAACGCAAAATTTACTTTCACATTTTTTGACATAAATGATGGTGTAAAAAAAGTCACCAGTTTAATTTATAAGAAAGAGGAAGTTAACCGTACATGGTCCAACTTTTCAATATGGGCTTCCGATGGGGCAAATTGATACGGTAAGTAAAGGTGGGCAAGGGGCTGATGATTCTTTGTGTGCAGGTGGTATGGATGATGTTCACCACGAAGATATTATTTCCTCTTCAAAAGTGATTATGGAAGTACCATTATCAAGCGATGGTGATTGGGTAAAGGAGTCTTGGTTTGCAAAAATGCTACTTCCTAGGAAAAAAATAGGCCCTCCAAGTTATCAAGTGTCAAGGGGAGTCAAGAGGAAGGCAATTCTCTTTGGTGAAACCATGCATGTTCCGGATAATTTCCCATCTGTTCCAGAGATGGTCTCCAAGTTGGAGGATGAATCTGGGAAACTTGAAAGCCATGTGGTTGAAGGAAAACCACCGGCGGGGGGATAGATGATTCTAAGTTGGAAATGCCAAGGGGCGGGAAGCTTCATGGCAGTTAGGCGTCTTCGTGAATTCCGGCGTACGGTTTTCCCGGGGATACTTTTTCTTATGGAAACAAAACAAACTCGTCTTTTTCTTCAAGATTTGCAAGCCCATCTAGGTTATGATTTTCTTTACACTATGGATCCTTCTGGTCTCAGTGGTGGTTTAGCTCTTTTTGCTTTGGCTTCTTTTAATGTTCATGTCGTTTTTAGTTCAAAAAATGTAATCGATGTAATGGTTACAATTTATGGGAATAAAACTTTTGTGTCTTTTGTTTACGGTGACCCTGTTGTTTCTAAACATAAATTGGTGTGGGAAAGATTAAAACGCATTGGTTCCTTACGCTTTGCGCCATGGGCAATGATTGGTGACTTTAATGAAATTGTAGATAACAACGAAAAACAAGGAGGCCAGGTTCGGCCTGAGGCATCCTTCCTCGATTTTAGATTAATGTGTGAATGTTGCGGCATGATAGATTTTCCTTTCACGGGTAATTGCTTATCATGGGTCGGAAGACAGGGTCGGAGTACAGTTCGTTGTCGTTTAGACAGAGCCATGGGTAATGAAGAGTGGCATGATGTTTTCTCACATTCACACGTTGAATATTTACGGTTTCTGGGCTCTGATCATCGCCCACTGATGATTCATTTGGATGATCGTAAACCCCGTCGTTCATCTCTGTTTCGGTTTGACAAACGTTGGCCATCAAAGGAGAATTTTGAATGCATAGTTCGGGAGGGGTGGGAAGGGGGTAATTCCACCTCATATATTCCTATTTGAAAGCGAATTAAGTATTGTCGAGGTAGGATATCGCACTGGCGACGAGAGGAACATTTGAACTCCTCTCGGGACGCGGAGACACTAAAAGCCCAAATTGATGTGGCCCATTCCATTGACGGGCATTCCACATAGGAAATTACGGCTCTTACTACTCGTCTCCGAATCGCGCTTTTGGATGAAGAGATATTTTGGAAATAAAAAAGTCAAATTACGTGGTTGCAGGAAGGGGACATGAATACAAAGTTTTTCCATGCGTCTACTAAACAACGCCGCGCACGAAACTGCATATCAGGCTTACTTAAGGCATGTGGGGAATGGACGGAAAAGGAAGAAAATATTGAAGCGGAAGTTGTTTCCTATTTTCAGGAGCTGTTCACCAGTACCGCACAAGCTCCCGTGGATACAGTGCTTTGAGATTTAAACTCAGTGATCACTGCATAGATTAATTCAAACCTGGTTAGACATGTTTTTGCGGAGGAGGTTAAAGCTGCTCTTTTTGCTATGGCCCCGGAAAAAGCTCCAAGGCCAGATGGTATGACGGTATTGTTTTACCAACGCTATTGGCATATTGTTGGGAGTCATGTTGTGCTTCTCGTGCACAAATTTATGGACAAAGGCTTTTTTGACAGCAAGCTCAATGAAAAAATATTTGTCTAATTCCAAAAGTGGATAGGCCAAAGGAGATGAAAGATTTTCGACCGATTAGTCTCTGTAATGTAGTCTACAAGATCATTTCGAAAGTCTTAACCCAAAGACTACGAACTTATTTACCAATGATTATTTCGGAGACTCAGTCAGCTTTTTTGGTGGTCGTGTAATTTCTGATAATATTTTCATGGCTCAAGAGGCCTTTCATGTCCTGAACACGACTGACAGCTGTAAAAAGCATTTTATGGCTATTAAGACGGATATGAGCAAGGCCTATGATCGGGTTGAATGGCATTTTCTGTCTGCAGTTATGAAAAAATTAGGGTTCACGGGGAAATGGATAAACTGGATTATACAGTGTGTATCGGCGGTATCATACCGCATTCTCATTAATGGTGCCCCAAAAGGTGGAATAAGATCTTCTCGTGGATTACGCCAAGGTGATCCACTATCACCCTTCTTGTTTATCCTCTGTACTGAGGTACTTGTAGCCAATCTTCGGGTGGCGGAGCAGCAACGTAATATAACGGGTATTAAGATGGCACGAGCTTGTCCCCCGTTATCGCACTTTCTCTTTGCAGATGATAGCCTTTTCTTCTGTAAGGCACATCTTTGGGAATGTGATGTTATTAGCAATATCTTGCAGCGGTATGGTGAAGCATCAGGTCAGTGTATTAATCTGGGCAAATCAACGGTAGTTTTTGGAAAATCAATACCTCCACAGGATAGATACCTTCTCAAAGAACGTCTGGGGATTTTCACTAATGGAGGAGGTGGTAAATATTTGGGTCTTCCTGAACAGCTTCTAGGATCAAAGGCGAAAATATTCGCTTACGTCACGGATCGTCTGCAAAGTCGAATTAATGGTTGGTCAGCAAAATTCCTATCGAAAGGGGGGAAATGAAGTAATGATCAAATCAGTTGCCCATGCTTTACCAACATTTTTTATGTCTTGCGTTCGGCTGCCTAAAGGCCTACTTCAGAAGTTAACAAATGTTATCGCCAGATTCTGGTGGACATCAAAAGCAGAAGGGAGGGGAATTCACTGGGATGCTTGGCCGAAAATGTGCCTCCTAAAACATTTGGGAGGATTGGGGTTTCGATCCCTAGACTTGTTTAACAAAGCTTTACTGTCAAGAAAACTATGGAGATTATACTCAAAACCTGATTCGCTATTTGCAAAGATTCTCAAAGGGTGATACTTTCGTCAGAGTTTACCATTTCTGGCACCCAAGCCCGTCCGCCCATCGTATGGTTGGAAAAGTATTTGGGGGAGTCCGTTCACTATTGCAACAAAATTTGCAACGAACTATTAGTGACGGCTCGCAGACAAAGGTCTGGGTGGATAATTGGATCCCAGGAATCACTCCCCACCCAGGATACCACATGGCATACTTCGTTACTTAAGCAGTTATTTCCTCCAGATGTTGTCTCTCAAATTTTGAGTATTCGACCATTACAGATTCAGATGGATGGGTATTGCTGGCACTTTACAACCTCAGGATCTTATTCGGTTATATCAGGTTACGACCGGTTAGCTTCGGACTTGAGTGAGGATTTAGTCTTTTTAACACAACTGCCAACAATAAATACCCTAAAGGAAGAAGTCTGGAATCGATATGCACCATCGAAACTTAAACATTTCCTATGGCAAGTTCTCTCTGGTGCTTTGGCCATTAATGTGCAATTAGTATCAAGGAATTTACACTGGAGCGTCTTTGTACCCGTTGCGGACAGGCAGAAGAAACAGTCAATCATGCTCTTTTTCTTTGCCCACCAGCTTACCAAACGTGGGCTCTTTCATCCATTCCGACAAGTACAGATATTTTCCCATCTTCAAAATTATTGGAAAACGTCCAATATCTTTATTCTCATGCCAGATGCGCAAATGCTATTTCTCCTTCCAAGGATCTCTTCCTCTGGATCATATGGTTTAACTGGAAAGCACGGAATGAAAAACTGTTTAATTAGAGATTATGGGATCCTCCAGATATCATATCTCTGGCCTTGAAGGAGGCCTCTGACTGGAGTTATGCTCATAACGACGCTGACTCATCACTTACAGGGAGTAGAGCGAGGGCGGTCAGAACAATTCTAAACTCCCTTTCACACGACGCCATTTGCTGTTTTGTGGATGGTTCTTGGATAAAGGATGACCCTTTCTGTGGTTTAGGTTGGATCCTGAAGGGTACACTAGGGAATACCATCGTCTTGGGCTCCCAGGGTGTTTTCCGGGGTTCATCCCCACTTCATGTGGAGCTTCTAAGTTTGCTTTGGGCAGTGCAGAGTTTGCTACAGATGAACTGTCAATGTGATATCTTCCTTACGGATTCAAAAGAGCTCATTTCAATGTTATTAGCCCCTTCGGAGTGGCCGGCTTTCGCCTCAGAACTGAATGACGTGGATAATTACCGAAGACGATACCCAGAGGTCAAGTTCCTCCATTGCCCACGGACAACAAATACTCATGCAGATCTCCTCGCACGTGAAGCAAGGAAAAGGAACCGTAGCTTCACTTTCGTCGGCTCAGGCCTACCTTGGTGGATTAAACGAGTTCACTCAATTGTTTTCTAATTTTCTTGTTTATGCATTTGGTGACAAAAAAGAAAGAAAAAAAAAAAAAAGAAGAAGTTGAAGAATATTGAGGAGGATGATGGGGATAGATAGTTTATTTAGTGGTATAAATAATAATAATTAAAAAATAAGTTTATTTAAAATTAATTAGTAAAATTTTGTAATTTTGGCACATCACCAAAACAATACGTGTGTATAGGAGAAGGTTGTAGTTATTTATAAATTTATTTGTGAATTATTATAATTAGATTAGGGGCCTAATTGGTAGCGACTGTTACTGCTGGTTTTTCTGCTAATTTTTGGCTGTAGAGATTTTGGCTGTAACGGCTGTGACTTTTTTTACAATGATAATAAAAGTCTGATTAGTAACCAAAATTGTAAAAGTTGTAGATGTTATTTTTAATAATAAAAAAATATTTGCTAAAATAATATTATGTCATATATTTTTAATTACGTAATGACAAAACATAAGTTTACGCATTATTATTATTTTTATGTATGCGCAAAATTATTAAATCTTTTTATTGATTTCAAAATTTAGAATTATACATTTCTGATCATAAAAACTATTGAACATAATTTAAATTATTCACTAAATAAAATATTTAGCGCCGGTTAGCCCACATAGCGTTAGCAATTTCGTCACGGACACCTTCCATATGTTATCTTGAAATAACATCTGGTTCCACAACATATTAAAAAAAGTTTTTTTGTATTTAAAATTTATTCATTTAATGAAAATAAAATGAAAATTAGTTTTGAACTATTTTTTTGTTCTATTGAATTATATATAAATTTAAAATAAAATTTGCATTAATTTGGTAAAAAAAACAAAAAATATTTAATTGTTTAAAGTTATAAAGCTAAAGATTGATGGTTTTTGAAAAGAAATAAAAAAAAACAAAAGTTGTTTTGTATGGTTTTTACTACCAAAAAAAACTAAAAAAGATTGATTGATAAAAATATGGTTTTAATGGTTTGTAAAAGTTTTTCAAGCCAAAAAAGTTATTACCAATAATCCTCTAAATTAAGCTAAATTTGTCGCCAAGGTGATATAGGGGAGTATTTTTTTTTGTCACATTAATATCTGGGCCACAACTGGCCGGTCCAGTGGCCCAACTCCACAAATAGGAGAAAATGCACTTGCTATGCGAGTGGTTAGGTTCGATCCCTGGTCTGGTAACAAGGCAACAGCGGTGACACAACCACTAGGCCACTTGATTCTTGTTAATATATGGTAGTATTTTTTAAACACAAAAAGGTGGTTTATGAGAATTTTTAAAACATGATGAAGCCTAGAATAATTGAGGACGCACTACTTTTAGTATATTCAATTAGGGAAGTACACGTCACTTATCACAGTTGGTTAGCGGCGATAAACCAGGCACCTCAACCTATCTGGACGAATAAAAAATCATTATATATAAACCTCAAGTTTATAATATTCGAATAAATCAAGATCGATTTTCTTTAGAAAGTGGAGAAAAAAACATGGGGCGTCTAGATTATCTGGCGATGAAGACCGACGTCGATACTGTTGCTTTGGTCAATTCCGATGTCGACGAGCTCCGAATCGCTGCGAAGAAACTCGTTACCGATGTTTGGAAGCTTGGTGGATCAGCTTTCGGTGTTTCTTTTCTCAAATGGATCGCTTCTTTCGCTGCCATGTGAGTTTGTTTATTTTATATTTTAAATTATCAACAAACGATTTGATTATCTTGTTGTGAATTTCTTCGACTAGATTTTTATTAATTTCGTGTACTGAGTCTAGGTCAATTGAAAATTTCGAAATTCGAGATCCGAGATTATTGATTCGAAGTCTTTACGAGAATGAAACTGTTTCCTCTTCGATTTCTAGCATCTATGATTGTTAGAAACCAGTGACCACATAACTGTGAAATTAGTGATGCATAAATTTTCTGGTCTTTCACATTTGCTAACCTTATTTTAATGGTGTTTGATGCAGTTACTTGTTAATATTGGATCGTACTAATTGGAGAACTAAGATGCTTACAGCTCTACTGATTCCATACATCTTCCTTAGCCTTCCTGGTGTTATTTTTAACTTTCTCAGGTAACAAATCTTGTTTTCTTAACAACAAGAAGTAGTCTGCAAATGTTTTTTGTAAAATACAAGTTTTCATATCTGTTAACAGTGGAGACGTTGGGAAATGGATTGCTGCTGTTGCAGTTGTACTTAGACTTTTTTTCCCAAAACATTTCCCAGGTGATGTAAATCCCATTTATGTATTGTTCTGCCTTCTATATTTGCATATTATGTTTTACAATTCACTAAAAACGAATCACAAACCTTGCCTAGATAGTAGCTTAGTATCTACCTTATAACAAATGTTCTTTTGAAGTTAAAGTCTCATTCTTTGTTTTGTTTTTTTTTTTTTGTGGTTATCAAAATTGACAGATTGGCTTGAGATGCCAGGTTCTTTGATCCTTCTACTGGTAGTTGCTCCAAATTTCCTTTGTTATCATATACGCGGAACCTGGATTGGCACTGTAATCAGCCTTTTCATAGGGTGTTACCTTCTTCAAGAACATATCCGAGCATCGGGTGGGTTCAGGAGCTCGTTCACACAGCCCCGTGGAGTATCAAACACTTTAGGGATCATCCTTCTTTTGGTCTACCCTGCTTGGGCTCTAATCATCCGTGTCTCTTAGTCACATTCATCCTCCATCTCCAAGTTGTTTCTCTTACTCGGCTGGTGGTCCAATCAAGAAACAGCCTCTGCAAGTTCCTTTGCTTTTGCTAATGTTACATATCAAAATGCTTCTACAAGCTCAATCAATGTTCTCTATAACAAGAATCTCATTATATCAACTATTTGTTTCTCTATTGTAAAAAGAAAATGCAAGTTCTGAAAATTTGTTAATCTGAAATTGCTTGTGGTTCCCCGTTTTCGTATATGCATTCAAGGAATGTTTGTAGTTTTGGTATAGTAAAAAGGAGATTGAACTACACGCTGTTTTATATTAAAGCTTTTGTGGGCTTGTCAATTATAAGAAGATTATTACTGTTGTTTTGTTTAAAAGTATGCATATAAAAACAATTTTTTTTTTTACATTTTTTTTACTTTTTCACTTTTTTGTCTATACGTTTAGTTATTATTATGAATTATAAAAAAATTAAAAAATAAGAAAATGATTTTTAAAAAATAAAAAACATAATTATTTTAACTTTTTAAGTAAAACTTTTTACTTTTTGCCTTGATTTTTGGAAACAACTTATATTGTGAAACAAAATAAACCTTTCAAAACAACTAATAATATGAAACAGAGAGATATAAAATAAAGTTTGTCTAGTTTATTGTTATAGTTATATTTTACTCTTGCTTGCATATAATTGTGTATGTATTGTTTTGCAAGTATAAATATGTACTATCATAAGTTAAATGAGATACACTTCTCCGAAATTTTTTTTAATCTTCTCCATTCACTCTACAATCGAAATAAACACACACACCACTATCTTTCTTTACACAAACAAATTCATATATAATAAGAATAAATTATATTATTATACAATACGTTATCAGCACGAGCGTTTCTACACTCGATCAAAAATCCAAAACCTGGTTTTGCTAAAAGTCTAAGTTATCATGTCAAATTTGACAAAGCTCGATATCGCGACTCTGGATTTTGCTGGAATGAATTATATGATCTGGGCATTAGATACAAAAATGTATCTAAAAGCCAATGGGATATTAAAAACTATCGATCTGTCAGAAATAACGACTGATGAGGATAAGGGTAAGACCATGATATGTTTACGTCACCACCTCCATGATGGTTTTGAAGATGAATACATTACAAAAGAAAATTCTGCATATCTTTGGATCTCTTTAAAAGATAAGTTTGATCACCAAAAATATATGATCTTACCAAAAGCCAAACATGAGTGGCTAAATATGCGGTTTCAAAACTATCGATGTGTAAATAACTATAATTCTGATTTGTTCGGAATCACATCGAAAATGGTGTTATGTGGTGAGAATGTTTCCGATTATGATTTAATTGAGAAAACGTTCCAGACATTTCACCCTAATAATGTCCTTCTTCATGAACAGTATCGAGCAAACAAATTTACTCGATATTCTGACATGATGCAAGTTGCTGAGCAAAACAATCAACTTGTAATGTTAAATCATCAAACTTGTCCAACTGGACCAGCTCCACTTTCAGAAGTGAATGTTGCTTTATCCAGTAATAATAATAATTATTATGGACGAGGATGTGGACGCGACAGAGGTCGTGGTCGCGATCATAGAAAAGGTCATGGACGAGGAAAAAGAAGTAGTTTCCATCCAAATAATTCCAACGCATAAAGAACCAACAAAAATACTCAAATTAATGATGTTGGTCGCGTTGTGAAAAAACAAGGTGAAAACCTTTGTTACAGATGCAGCATAAAAGGACATTGGTCCCAAACTTACCGTACGAAAAAACATTTAGACGATCTATACCAAGCATCACAAAAGCTCAAATAAGAGTTACTGAAACAAATCTCATGTCTGATGAGGTTGAGCCTTCCTTTCATGGCTTGAATAACGATACCCATCTAGATATCGCTGATTTTCTTGTTGATACCGAGGGTTCTAACAGAAAGTTGAGCGATTAGAAATCAATATAAAAGAGCTTTTTATTTTGTAGTTTGTACAATATGCATCTTTTGTATTTTACTTAAAGCTTAAGCTAGTTTCCTCCTTGTAATATAAATGAAGCTTTTTAAAATATCATATTTTGCTTAATTAATGCATATTTTATACTTTAATGTCAAACAATGTCAAAGATTGAGACAAATGATGGAGATACATGTATGGCAGATAGTGCAACAACGCACACTATACTTAAAGATAAAAAGTGTTTCTCCAGTTTCAATATAAAGGATTCTGCTGGAAGCGAGAATACCTTATCTGGTAGTGCAAAGATAATCATAGACTATGGAAGAGCTAATTTTTCATTGCCAAGGGGAACAAAATTTGAAATAACGAATCCATTATATTCCCCTAAGTCTCATAGAAACTTACTAAGTTTCAGAGATATCCGCGTAAATAGATATCACATAGAGACTATGAATAAAAATGGCATTGAATACTTGCATTACTTCAAAAAATAAAGAAAGATTTGAACATTTACAAATGTTATCTTATGGATTATATTGCACAAAAATATATATAACAGAATCCTATGTTACTATAACTCAAAGTTTACTAGTACATTTAAGGTATGGCATGAAAGTTTTGGCCGTCCATGTTAAATTATGATGAGAAGAATTGTGCAAAATTCCAATGGTCTTCCATCGAGAAACCAGAAGATTTTCCAATCAAATGAGTTTTCATGTATCGCATGTTCCCAAGGAAAACTTATAACTCGGCCTTCACAAGCCAAAGTTGGGAATGAATCTCCATTATTATTAGAAAGAATACATGGTGATATATGTAGACCTATTCATCCACAATGCGGGCCATTTCGATACTTTATGGTATTAATTGACGCATCTAGTAGATTGTCACATGTGTGTTTGCTGATAACACGAAATATGGCTTTCGAAAAATTCATTACCCAAATAATCAGGTTAAAATCAGAATTCTTGATTATACTATAAATAAAGTAAGGTTTGATAACGCTGGTGAATTCACTTCACAAGATTTTAATGACTATTGCATGTCAATGGGAATCGATGTTGAACATTCGGTTCCCCATGCCCATACTTAAAATGGTATGGCCGAGTCATTAATTAAACGGTTAAAAATTATTGTAAGACCATTAATTATGAGAACAAAGCTCCCAATTTCTATATGGGGACATGCTATATTGCATGCAGCAGCTTTGGTCCAATTACGACCAAGCGCATATCATGAATATTTCCCATTTCAATTAACATCTGGGCAAAGGCCAGATGTATCCCATCTCCGAGTATTTGTTTGTGCGGTTCATGTACCGATACCCCCACCACAAAGAAAAAAATGGCGCCACAATGGAGAATGGGAATATATATTGGGTATACGTCATCGACTATCATTAGATACCTCGAATCGCAAACTGGTGATATGTTTACGGCACGTTTTGCCGATTGCCATTTTAAAGATGAATTTTCAATGTTTAGGGGGAGGAATTAAACAAGAGCTAAAAGAAATTATATGGTTTACACCATCTTTAGCATATCTTGATCCCCCAACTAAACAACACGAAATGGAAGTAGAAAATATTGTACATCTTCAAAATTTGGCAAATGAATTACCAGATGCGTTCACATATATAAATAGAGTGACGAAATCATATATACCCGCTGCTAATGCCCCATCAAAAGTTAATGATCCCGAGGGAAAAACTGATGGGAGCAAAGCAAATGAACCTAAGGTTCAATTAAAGAGGGGGAGACCACTGGGCTCTAAAGATAGAAAGCCCATAAAGAAAAAGAAAATGGGAGAACAAAATGAAATGGTTCTAGAAGAACCAAATAAAGAAAAATGTCTAGAGGACATAAATGAAAAGGTTCAAGAAGAACCATATAAAGAGATTCGTCAAGAAGACGAACCTAATATAGAAAAGTATGAGATTTCCATTAACTATGTCCATACTGGAAAATTATGGACAAGACAAAAGATAGAAGATATTAATGGAATATTCTCCTTTTTCTATTTCCAAAGACATGGATCATGAAAATGATGATCCAGACCCTACATCCGTATCAGAATGCNAAAGGCCTTATTGGAAGAAATGACAAATAGCCATGAGAACTAAATTATTCTTCCTTAATAAACGAGATGTGTTTGGACCTATTGTCATTACACATGAAGGTGTAATGTCAGTCGGATGTAGATGGGTCTTCGTGCGAAAAAGAAATGAGAAAAATGAAGTCACAAGATATAAAGCACGAGTTGTGGCTCAATGTTTTTCTCAAAGACCAGGAATAGATTATGAAGAAACATATTCCCCGGTAATGGATGCAATCACATTCAGGTACCTAATGAGCCTTGCGGCTTCTATGAATTTAGAAATGTACCTGATGGATGTAGTGACTGCATACCTATATGGATCGCTTGATAGTGATATATGTAAATGAAAATCCCTGAAGGATTTAAGATCCCGAAAGGATCAAATATCACTAAAGGATCTAAATAAATATTTTCGGTCAATTTACAGCGATCACTTTACTGATTAAAATAATTTGGACGTATGTTGTATAATCACTTAAGTGAATATTTTTTGAGAAAGGGATGTCAACAATGCGATATGCCCTTGCGTATTTATTAAGAAATCCTCAAATGGATTTGTGATCATAGCTGTATATGTTGATGACTTGAACATAATTGAAACTCAAAAGGAAATTAATGATGCAAGAACTCATATGAGAGAAGAGTTCAAAATGAAAGATCTTGGAAAGACAAAATTTTGTCTAGGTCTCCAAATAGAGCACCTCCAAGAAGGAATCTTTGTGCATCAATCAAATTACACTAAAAGAGTGTTCAAACGCTTTAGTATGGATAAAGTGAATCCTTTGAGTAGTCCAATGGTTAATAGATCCCTTGACATTAACAAGGATCCATTAGACCTCGCGAAGATGACGAGGAACTTTTAGATCCTGAAGTACCATACATGAGCGCTATTGGTAGGCTTATGTATCTTTTAAATTGCACTAGACCATATATAGCATTTGCTACTAATCTGCTTGCAAGATATAGTTCGTCACCTACACGCAGACATTGGAATGGGATAAAGCACATATTCCGTTATCTTCAAGGTACAGTTGATTTATGACTATTTTATTGTAGAAAATTTGCGTTAGGTCTAGTCGGTTTTGCAGATGCAGGTTATTTATCTAACTTTCATAAAGCTCGATCGCAAACCTGATATGTTTTTACATTCGGTGGAACTGCAATCTCGTGGCGCTTCCAAAAACAGACTTTGGTCGCCACCTCTTCAAATTATGCAGAAATAATTGATTTTCACGAAGCATGTAGAGAATGTGTTTGGCTCAAATCTCTGACTCAGCATATACAAGAAACAAGCGGTATAACAGTCCATAAAGAGCCAACGACATTGTTCGAAGACAATGCTGCTTGTGTCACCCAACTCAAAGAAGGATATATCAAGAGCGACAGGACGAAACACATTCCACCAAGATTTTTCTCTCGCACCAAAGAACTCGAGAAAAACGAGGAAGTTGACGTCCATTATATCCGCTCAAGCGACAACCTGACAAACTTTTTTACAAAGGCCCTTCCTAAAACAGTTTTTAGAAAACACATTCAAAGCATTGGAATGTGTCACCTACGTGACCTATGAAGAGAAGTTTATACCCATCCTTTACAAGAGGAGATTGTGGCACTGTACTATTTTTCCTTCGTCATGGTTTCTATCCCACTAGGTTTTTCCATGATTAGATTTCTAACGAAGTGGTACACAATCTCTAAATAGATAATTAAGAGAGAATAATATAAACTATAGATAAAGACAAATGATATTTTATTCATTTGTCATACTAATAGTTTATTGTTGTAATTATCTTTTTCTTTTGTTTTTTGTTTGCATACAATTATGTATGTATTATTTTGCAAGTATAAATATGTACTCTTATAAATTAAATGATACACTTCTCTAAACACGATAAACACACAAATTCATATATTCCCTCTGTTTTAATATATAAGTAGTTTTAGCCAAAATTGTTTGTTTCATAATATAAAGTGTTCTCAAATCCCAAAACAATAAACTAATTAAAATAAATAATATTCTTCTAAAAATTTAAAAGCAAAATAATATTCAATAATCTCTCTCTAACTTTTCGCGTTTCCCCACCAAGAAATAATAATCTCTCTAACTTTTTATTACTCCTTTAAAAAAATTTAAAATTTCTTAATACCCGCGCTTTTAAGCAAAACTACTTACATATTGAAAACGGAAGGAGTATAATAATAATAAATTATATTATTATACAACAAAGATAAAATTTAATTACTTTTGACTTTCATCTGATTCGCGGCGTTTGAAATCCCAAAAGAAAGAGACTACACGCTGTTTTCGTAACTGTAGTTAGACTACATGTCGTTTTTATTTATTAAAACCCTAGCCCTACATCAGCTTCTCTATAAATAATCTGCTCTCTCCGCCGATTTACAAAACAGGTTCTCCGATCTTCGTGTTCTAAAACATTATGTGGATCTCAGTATTCGCATATTCTGTAGATATCTCTTTTTATTGTAGTTTTTGATTTCTCCGAACTGGTTTTTTTTTAAACACCGTTTGGTTTATGGTATAAGGGTTTCTCAGTGATGAACAAACTATAGATGACGAGTCCGATGAATCCATTCATTAAAACATGGGGACAAACGAGGCATTTGTCTGAGAGGAATCCTTTTTCTGTTTTGTTTTCTATCTATCTTGTTTGCGGTAAACGTTTTCATAACTTTGTTTTCAATTTATTTGTGAATCTGCAAAAAAAGAAACGAGGCATGATGAGGATTGTTTATTGTCATCTGATTCATGATGAATCAATACCTCCTACTCATTCCGAGTGCCTTTTCTTTATTTTTTATTCATACAAAACTGTAACAAATCATTTTGTTTCTTTAAAGTCTTTAGGCTTAGAAAATTACTTTCATAGTTTTGAAAAGCTTAATTTCCATCATCCTTACCCCAAATTGCTACCTAATATTAAGTATCGTATTGCGTTAACGAGTGCTAAATATGGTGTTGAATTGCTTCTTCTTAGAACTACAATTATGACATCTGAATCCAATTGTTTGGGCATTGAACCAATAAGAATCCAAGACAACCTTTGAAAGCCATGAATGTAAGAGTCTAAGGAGTAAAACCTAAGTAGAACTGAGACGGGATGGAATCATAAGACGGGATTAGTGGTTGAAAATTAATTAGGAGTATGCTAGTATATATACTAAAATATCATAATTTAAAATGTAAACTAATTTAAAATATTTAAAATAGCTTAGTTAATAAACTAATTAATGATTAATCGAATGAATTTCCACCAATTTTTCACATTTTTGTCTTTTTTTATAGGTATTTGAATTTTTTGATAGAATATATAGATTGTTTTAGATGTACACCAAATATTGAGTGCAATTTGGGTTCAATTTGTTCTTTCTAAGTGAGTGATGAAAAGTATTCCAATTCATCCTAAAAAGATGATGTCAAAACACCTTGAAAACTAAAGCTTAGTGTAGACTGTAGAGTAAGGATGTTAAAATTGGCTGTTAGTCTGGGGTGTCAAATGTGGGTTGACTTGTAACTTGTTCAATTACGAAAAGATTAAATGGTTTGTAAACAGGCTGTCTTATTTAGCCATATGGGTTTAACGGGTTGATCAATTACTAAATTTTTGTCCGTTCAACTTTTTTTTTTTAACACAAATCTTTTTTATATTTCATTTTTTAATTTTTTCTTTAACATAAGATATATGATAATTTTTGAGCTTGTTCAAAAATATACTTTTGGTAATTGTATAAATATATTCATATATTACTATTAGATATATGTAACATCATAAAATTAAATGAGAGATTGGTTTGATTTTATATGATGATTATAAAAATATAATCATCGTTTGTATTAATGAATTGTTTTGATTTTTGTATTTAATAATCAAAAAGAATTATATTCAAAAGATTAAACTTGAATTTTATAATTTTTTTTTCATCTGAAGAATTTAATTATTTGAATTCAAATTTTGAATATGTATATATCCATATTTTTTTGTTTTATAGTTTTATACTTTTAATGATTGTATCTAAAAATTATTTTATTTTATATGATATGTTTTAAATATCTATAATATACAAATATTCTGTATAAATATTAGTGTAAATATACTAATATTCTTTGTTAACTTTATAAATAGCTTTAAGTATTAAAATTTTTTTGGAAATAAAAATAAATAACATACTTTTAATTTATTTGTTTAAAGAAAATTAAATGATTAAATATAATAATATTTTGTATTTTGTTTAATCTACAATTAATCTATCATGCTTAGATTTAAAATATAATTATGGTTTGTAAATTTGCTTTCTTTTTAACAAAGTCAATTTTAATATCTAAATAATATTTGGATAGTATAAAATCAAAAACAACAAATAATTATAGTATCAAATATTTATCCATATACTAAAATATGTTTATCCAAAAAAAAAACTTAAACGGGTCCAACGGGTTCCGCGAACCAATTTATAAATGGATCAGAACAAGCTAGCTATAAATAGGTTGGATATTAAATGAGCCGGACTTAAATGGGCCATATTAACCCGTTTTAACATTCCTAGTGTAGAGTAGTTTGGACACCAAAGTTAGCCAACCAATTTCATAAAGAACATTATCTAATGCATTTTGAATTTTCAAAAAATGCATACCTTTCCATAATTTTAATAGGCTTGACATTATTTGAAAATAATATTTAAAAGCATTTCATTGTCTCACCTAAAATTTTTCAATCTTTATATGGACCAATTCTTGTTGGATCCTCATTTAACCATACATCACTATAAATCTACAACATAAAATATAATAATATATATATACCATAAAAGTGAATGATTTCAAGAATCTTATAATATGTTGTCTACTGTTCCACTAAGATATCATAAACAACAATAAAGAAGATAATACATTAAGATACCAAACGTTTTTTTTTCTCTTATAGATTTCTAGTTTTACTTTTTCAATCATAGAATCCTACATCTCATATATCAAATGAATACATGGTTTGTCGGTATCACAAAATATGATCATCTCATATATTGGTTTAATGAATCGAGTATATATAACACTTTCATCTACCAATCATCATTCAATATCTTATCCTTGATGATGTTTGCTTTTCCCACATCATCTTCTCTGTATGTACATCATTCCTCACTTATAACCATGGCTTGAAGATCTCTTCTAATAAGCTTTAATCTCTTCAGCATCACAAAGATGGAGGCAAAACAAGTATTAGCTACATACAACAATTTAAAAGCAGAGAACTTGCTGAAAATTGCTAGCCTCATATTATGGTTCATAATGAATTTTTTTATTGCGAGCGCATCCCTATGAATATCTTATATCCAATTACACATCTCATATGTTGTTTCATTCCCTTCAATATTTTCTTATTCACATATATTCTTCAAAGCAAGGTTAAGGGTATGAACAACACATGGTGTCTAATAGATATGAGGAAACATGCTCTCAAATAGTTCTCCAGCCACCTTATAGTTTGCTGCATAATCGTTGATGATTTACACAACATTTTGATGTCTTACTTCTTTGATAAATTCTTTCATCAATTCAGAAATAAAGAATTTATCTTTCACTTTTCCAAGATAACTCACAGCTTTGAGAAACAAGGACCACATCTAGAAGTAGCCATGAAATTAATTAAGTGTTTTCGTGTAAGATTGCTCCAACCATCTGACACAATCACACTACAAGAATATGGCTTTCCTTAGCGTTCGAAAAACGCTATTGTAGGATAGCATAGCGGTTTATTAAACGCCCAGACATCGCCCGTCATTATAGGTCAGACACTTTAGATAGCGGATTTAATGTTTGCTATAATTGTTGAATTTACGATAGTGTTGTTCAATATGCAATTGTTTATTTTAATAATAGCGGCGTATATTTGTTATTAAAGGTTTTTAATAATAGCTTTAGTATTTTGTATTCAATAGCGTTGGGTTTGTATTATAAATGGATTGCATCTAAAGCAATTTGTTTTCAAAGATAGCAAACAATTTGTGTTATTATTGGTCAAATAAAAATTAAATAATTTTATTACATCCATAAAACATTGCTATGTTTACAAAAGAGTAGCATTTCCATAATGTAAGGAATCAAACAATGAAACCATAAAACCTATCAAACATCACCAAGACTATTTCAATCTACTACCAATAACCCTTCACAATCATTCCTAACATATATACTACCATCATCAGCATCTTCACTTCCTCCATCATCTATTTCTTGGATAGGCAATGGTGCCCCTACTAAATCCTCCTCTGTTTCTAACTCATGATATCCTCTAGGCGGTGCTCTCATTACAACATACCAATTTGAAGAATCATCTTCCCTAGAGTAGAATACCTGTTTTGCTTGAGTAGGTAAAATGAATGGATCTTTCGAATATGCTGCTTGGTTCATATGGAGGTTCACAAGAGTGAATCCATCTTCTTCCTTCACACCATTACCTTTGTTTGCCCAATTGCATCTAAACAATGGTATTTTGAACATGTGGTAGTCAAAAAGTAAAATCTCCTTTATTACTCCATAATATGTTAGCATATCTGCTACTTGTCTTGTATCTCGTGCACTCGATCGACACATACTAAATGCTTCATAAGTTACTGCATTGTTTTGTGTCTTCCGCTTAATGACATCTGTATGAAATATATGTCCATTACTGATGAATCCTTTATGTGCTAAAGCAATATTTCGCGGTCCAAATGCCAACCACTTTATCTCCTTAGAATAACTTTGCGTTGTGTCTGATTTAATCTGAATCAGAGAAAACATCAGACTTAGAAAACCAAGAAGCAACCAGTGACACATTTCAATAAGGAAATGAATACTCTAACCCATAACAACAAATATCTGTCTTTTTCAAAAGCAAAACCTGGCCTGAAGCATCCAATTTCAAATTCACAAATCATGTTTCAATCAAATAAAACAAGAAGCAACCATTAACACATTTGAATAATTGGCAATGAGTGCTCTAACTCAGAACAACGAAAATCTATCTTTTTCAAAAAACAAAACCTGGCCTAAAGCATGCAGTTTCAAATTCACAAATTATGTTCCAATCAAATAAACCAAGAAGCAACAAGTGACACATTTCAGTAATTGGCAATGAATACTCTAACTCAGAACAAGCGAATAACTAATGAACATAAACTCTAGTTAAGATGTAACCTTCGTGTTCATCCATTGTGAAAAATTCTCAGTATGAATCTTCCACAACAACGTTTCATTTTTAGCACATCTATCATCAGTAGCTTGTAAATCTTCCAAATGCATCCTGTTTTGACAATAAAAAAACAGTAGGATTTATAAATTGTAATTGACATCCTTATTAACAGAATGGTTAACCGCTTACTGCACGTAAGGATCCATAGAAGCCATGTTCATCAGCACATAGCGATGTGCAATGTCTCTATCTTTGTCAGAAAAGGTGACATGTACACCCCTTTGTAGTGGTCTACCTTCAACCACCATTCCATCATCCTCAATGTCTTCGTTCCAATTAACTGCTCCTTCAACTGGTATTGAATTTTGCAAGAACTCTAAACAAAATGCAATGCATTCTCAGGCTAAATACCCCTCAGCCATACATCCTTTCGGCCTTGCATAATTCTTCACGTAAGGCTTTAGTGTTTTCATGTACCTATAACTCAGTCAAAATATATGAATGGTAGTCAAACATCATAACAGAAGATAAATGTATGGGAAGGTTTATATATTATATCAAAAATGAGAACATCAAACTTTTCGAAAGGATACATCCATCGAAAGTGTACTAGTCCTCCCAGGCGTGCCTCTTGAGATAGATGTATGAGAAGGTGGAACATTATATCAAAAATGGATGGAGGGAAGAACCACTCTAGTTCACACA